>JASFAT010004720.1:0-236327 GCA_031353405.1 Baronia brevicornis | reverse complement strand
AAAAAACATTTTATCTAGCCGTCTAAAGTGACCAGATTGTACGGTAGACGGTAGACCTTAAAAGGTTCTAGACAATAGCCTATATTATGATAAAGTGGTGTGAGAATTTTCCTTAGGTAATATTTGCGATAAGTATTGTGTATATTATTAATTCTCACCGTGGGCCCGGTATTAGCGATAAAGCTGTTAAAGCCAATAGGCTGCATAAACATCTTCGAATCAAGCATTGCGTGTGTGTATGCGTGCGTGTGTATGTGTGTGTGTGTGTCACTAATAAATAATTCATTCGTTAGCATACACATAGGTAAAGAAATTTTGAGATAACATAATTTATTGTTATCTTAGGTTTATAGCTATATATTTATGTAATAATTAGTAAGTGATAGAATATATATGTATGTTCATACATTTTTTGTAGTAAAGTTCAATTTATAATAGCAAACTGGCAGATAACTGAATTGCAAATCTATTATTCGCAATATAAGGTCACATTCACAGTAACAGATCGTCTTTGTTTTTGGTTATAATTTTTTTGTGTAAGCTTGTACGTTGGTGGTACGCGTCCGAGGCGCGATGGTTGTTTAATGGCGGCTCATGGCATCGACGGCGGAATGTCTGCCCGCAGCGGGGTCATCGAACTCGGTACCCACCGCCTTGTCTACTCGCCACAACCGCTTTGTTATTTCTTTGATTCGAGTTGCTCTAATCGTGACTTTGTGATGCTGTATGTATCACAGCCGGTTTACTGTCCCATCAGACGTTGGATACCATGCTTCATGAGCTAACGAATGAATAAAGAACGTTTAAATAATATATACTAGTGGTCGTCCATTGCTCGAAATTTATTTATAATCCTTTAATTTTTTAATCAATGTTTTATGTGGGATGGGAAGCCGAACGAGCAAGCGCGTCACCTGGTGGAAAGCAATCAACAATATACATCCGCAGCGCTATAGACATTGCAGAAGCATGGCCGGGCTTTAATAAATATGTAGGTTTGTTTGTGCACTCCTTATGAACTTCTTTTTTGACAAATATTTCATACTTCCGTGCGCGAAATGTGTTTAACCCATTGAGTGCCAGCAACGAAATATCTCGTATTAAGCGTGTGTATCAAAACTGTCAGCTACAAGATATCTCGTAGTGGCAACCAGCACAGGAATTTTATTTAGTGACGCCACCTACGAGTTATCTCGTAGTGTTTTTTTTTACAATAAAAATTACTGTAAATGCTATTACAATATTATATCAGTAACTTAATATGATTATATTGTGTAAACTTTCATGTATTCTTCAAATTAAAACCTTGGCACCCAGGGCAAGACGCTCTAAATATGTCTGGCAGTCAATGGGTTAACACGTTCGCGATGGGGTGTACCATCGATGGTACATTCTTGTATGTTCCATGGGACATGAGACATGATGGTGTCGATCCAATAAAAAGTTGATTATTGTAATTAACAAATGTATTCATATATTTATATACATAAGAGAACTATTTGTATGACAAGGACGCCAATGATTTCAGGCCCCGTCGCGAATGTGTTTCGCGACGGGGCCTGAAGTCTTTTTCTTCACGTATTAATATAAATAAAAGGATTTTTTTTATTTTTATCGTAAGATCGCTATCACTTAAGCGCGACCGTTGTCAAGGGAGGTAGCTCGTTGGACAATATAAGTTGGAGATCACGTCCCGGATTTTACGAGTAGATTTCCCACGCGATTGTTCCTCATTGTGTCTTTCAATTGTACTAAAATGTAATAAAAAGTTTAGGTGGTTCCATTTACGTTATAAATATGTTATATTCATTAAATTTCTGAAATTGAACGTTCCACTATGCATATTTTTTTTCTTTCACTGACACTACAACCCAGGATGAGTTTTGGCCTCCTACACGATTCTTCCTCATATATCCCTGGTATTTTTGTCTGCATGGCTCTCATTAGTCTCCCCGTTGACGCCATGTTCTCTTCAATACAGTTGTTCTATCTCTTCCTAGGTCTTCCGCGTAGCCTTTTCTGCTGTGGATTCCATTTGGTCGTCGTTCTGGGCGCTTCCATTCCACATGACCCTTGTAATTGTTGTGATGTGCAGAATCTGCGCAAAAGTTAAGTGTTAAAATATGAGCTTTATTATTATTATCCTTTATTTACACATTTTTCTCTTAATAACAATATTATTAATATAAAAAAAAATAATTTCATTCAAAATATTTTCATTAGGGTTATTAATCTTTCGTGGCGGGATAAACCAAGCACACGAAGGATTATGCATCCAAGCAAAGAAACCTTCTCACGATCCTAGCCGTGCACAATATGGCCGTTTTTTGAATTTTGAATTTAACCCACTTACCTAAACCTAACTTGGTCAGATGGGCGTCCAAATTTTTACCGATAAGTTCATTCACAGAGACCACTATGGGTACAATGACAGTTGAATCGACGTGCCACATGGCGGAAATCATCAATCATGGAAAAATTATTATTATTATTATTAAAATTATATTGTTTTTATAATTTAAACAGCAATAGTCAAATTGGACTTTTCCCGTTATCTTACTTGAGTGACGTTGTACTTTTATATTATTTCTATAACCTTATATTATAATCAGTTATATCGTTTAATTGTGGTGGTGTATTATGCAATATAGTTCGATTAAGGCATATAAGTGAAGTGATATGAAATAAATGCGTATATCGTGACTTTTTAAGTTGACTGAAAAAGTCCACACAGTGTTTTGTTAGAATAACCACCATTTTATCACAACGTAACAAGTATTTTCCTAGATATTTGAGATTATATTATTTTACTTGATACTGGCATAATAGTTATAATTAATTGCCATCAAAGAATAAAAAAAAATTGTTAAATTGGTAAGTTGACTGAAATGTAATTTCTTACGTTGAAAATAATCAATTTGAATTTATTTATTTATGTAACATGACCACAGAATGTGTTATTGCTACAATTCATATAAATATTTAACACTTATGGAGACAATAACGGACTGTAAGTGTTAAATATTTATTATGTTAATTAAAAATATATACAAATTCGTTGGTCAAGGTGTTAATCTATATGTTTTGTTTATACATATACATATGTGTGTGTATGTTTGCAATATTTGTGTGTGTTTGAATTCATGTGTTTGTAAGACATCTCATCATACAATATAAGCGGCTACTTTTTTATATAACATATATAAAAATCCCATGCCTAAAGATACATCAGTCAAGTCAGAGCATATTTTTTTGTGTGCTCAAACTTAATACAATGATAATTTGCATGTTATAGTAATATGCGTTAAGAAAAACACCAATACAATGGTTATTGTTCAACGTTTTCTCGTAATGAGACTCATTTAATTGTATACCTCTAAGCCAAATTTGACGGTAATAATTGTATGTGCGTATTACCGTCCATTTGGTTTAGAGGCGAGTCTGTCAACGACGGAATCAATGGTCATGGGTTCGATCGCTGCATCGGGATAAATATTGTCCAATGATTCATTAATTTATTATTTGCTGCCCTTGTTTTTTTTTTAAATTGGTCGGTAACCTGTACGAAGACAGTCTGGAAGCAAAGAAGGTGTGCCGGGATCGTAGCAGATGGAGGTCTGTCTGCGGTCTCTGTCCACCCCTACGGGAAACAGGCGTTATTATATCAGGCCAAATTATACCAGGGCCAAAAAATCTTCTTCCAAAAAACGGACAGTTTTAACGCTGTACAAAATTTTCGTTGTATGTATGTAATTGGTCGCAGAGCTGTGAGAGTCGGACCAATCGACTCAGTATTTTGTTCTAATCCGAATATGCAATACAAAAATTTCACATATGTATCATTTACACAGAGTTTTCACTGTTTTTGGCGTCGATATGTACGTATGAATTGTATGCAAACCTGTTTCTTGGTCTACTTGCCTTCCTTCTTCTTTGAATTTCCTTTTAATAAAAAAAGGACTTAATTTGTTGGAAATGACGGCGACACGGTTCGCCACCCGTCACGCCCTGATTCTCACGAGGGCGAAAAGCGACCAATGGAGAGCCGTTTCGCTGCGATGAATGGTAGCGGGTGAAGCTCTGTGGTCTCTGCCAACCCCTGTGGGGGATAGACGTGAATATATATATAAAAAAATAATAATAAAAAAGGCGTTCTTTATCGCTGATCCTATACGAATATGTGTACTACCTATATATGTTATTTATGGGCAAATGAAATTATGTTGAAGCGTTGAAGTGGACATTGCTCGCTATGTAGGTACGTACATACTTACGGCTTGTTGTTGTTACACTTGATAGCGTATCTGGGTCGCCGCAGTAGGTGCGCGTGTGCCGTCGCCTTATTGGATATACCGCTACCCGATTGTCAACTGCAATCACGTTGTATAAGTTTTGAACCGAGATAACTTGGAAAGATGGACGTTAAACTTATTTTGATGATATCCTCGAACACGGAGTCGGGAAAATAACACTGTGTTTGCGAGGAATTGTATAGGGAATCATTAATGGCGGCATTCAGGAAACTTCTTCAAGTCTTCTCATCGCCCATACCTCAGAGCCTGAAGACGAAAGTCTTCGACCAGTGTGTCCTACCCATACTCTCCTACGGCGCTGAAACGTGGACGCTGACAGTCCGTCTGCTTCATAAGCTCAGAGTCGCTCAGAGAGCTATGGATAGAGCTATGCTCGGAGTTTCTCTGGTAGATATAATTCGGAATGAACAAATTCGCCAGTGAACTAAAGTCATCGACATAGCCTTTCGAATTAGCAAACTAAAGTGGCAATACGCACATCGTCACACCATCTAGACGCCCCCGCGCAGGGCGGCTGGCAGAAACTGGATGCGTGTAACCGAAGATCGGGCTAGGTGGCGCTCCGTGGGGGAGGCCTATGTCCAGGGAATCACTTATCGAGAAACACAGTAAGTCAGGAAATCCTCCAACACCTCGTCATAGTCACTAACTTTGATAACTTCAAACACATTTTCACTTTTCACCGCAAACTAAATACAATTCGCCTTTATACGAGGCATCCTTAGATGCAGTAAAGTATGAGAGACAACCTTAAAGCCCACTCTACGATATTCAGAAACATCTTTCTAGGTTATTACCGTTCGAAACTTATACATTGTGTAATACTTCTATAAGAAGTAAACGAACTCACTACCTTAAATCATCAGCGTCAGTATTACCAACTGCTACCCTTGCTTCTGTATCTCAAAATATCGTTTTTCCTAAGTTAATCGAACTCGCAACTTATTGAAGTTAAAATTCAAGCTGCAAAGCAAAGCCCATATGCGAACAGTATTGCAAAAAAGCATGTATGTATTCATGTCTGTCAAACACAAGTGCAGATAGACATATCACTATTATCGAAGCCGTTGGTAACCGCAGACCTTGCGTACAATGTATATTGTGTGTGAGAAGGTCGAAGGCGAGCAAACAATTTACATAAACCGAACTAAGTAGAGGGCGCGCCTCTTTACAATGTGAAAAAGTGAGAGGAAGGTGGATATATTTGCTACATATAGAAGTAATTAAGAACTTCTTTTTAAAAAAATACAATTATGTATTACTTTTATGGGATAAGAGGGCAAACGAGCAAGCGTGTCGCCTGATGGAAAGCAATCAACGCCGGCCCATATTCAACCGAGACACCGCAGGAGTCACGCAAGCGTTTCCGGCCTTTTAGATATGTGTTTGTATATATTTAGGCTTGTTTTTGTAGGTGTCAATGTCGTATAGGTCCCGGAATTACCGCAGAAAGCAGCTGATTCCACAGAGTGGTGGTGCGTGAAAAGATATTTCGAGAGAAGTGCACGGTAGTGGATTGCCACTCATCCAGACGGTGGAGATGAAACTTTTCTTTACCGCGAGTTGTGCGGTTGTGAAATTCGGCGGCGGGAATTATTCCAAACAATTCCTCGGAGCACTCCCCCCATGGTAAAAGCGTTAAAAAATGCTGAGAGATGAGATAGCAGCGCTAGAGAATGTTATATTGAATTGATGTATTATGTTTTATTAAACATTATTTCTATAATACAGACAGACATTTTATTCTTAAATCTTGATCTTAAGTAGAGCTTCGTTGTTCTTCTCCTAGCCGATTCGATCAGCGTGAGATTTTCCTGAAAATTACGGAAATGTCAATTTTTAAAGATTTTTGTTCGTCAATAAAGTAATCACGGACCATTTATCGATATACCTAGTTAGCGAACCAAAGCGGCAATGGGTCGGTCACATTTATCGATGAACCGTTTACAGCGCAACATATCTGCTGAAGAAGCGCCAACTGCCCTGCGCGAATCGTCGCACGACTTAACCCCAGGGGTTGCCAAACTTTTTTGATAACCGACCCCTATATAGTTTAGATGAAAACTCCATCCACCCCCCCCCCCAAAGTAATTTTCAATTAATTACAATTGGAAACTGCATTTGATTTTAAACATTTATGAAAGTAATTTTACATTGTTACACAATAATTTTATGAAAAATATATTTATGTTGAAATTTAAATATCTTTATTATTTATTAAATAATAAGTAAAGTAACAACAGATTTATTGCTTCTTAACCAATGAGATCCCTGAATGCCTGGTGTTCAACGTTTCACGTATCTTGAAAGTTTCAAACAAGAACTTGTGTTAATTAATAGGGATCGATTTAAAGACGTCGTACATTACCAAAAACAGTTTTCGTTCATGTCGACTCCTGGCAAACAGATTACGACCCCAAGGGGTCGGATATCGACCACTTTGGGAATCCCTGATTTACGCGATGGTTATCGGATAGAAAGGCCGCGTTTAAGACAAATATACATTGTCGTGTTCGATTAGTAAGTCAAGCGGTAGTGAAATCAATTAGAAACGTTCCAATAATTACGACAAATCTCTGCTAAACAACTCGTACGTATGTTCGAAACTTATTAGCACTGTTACTACGTACGAATCGTTTTATTGCAGTTTCCAAATTAAGATGCACCGCACACAACACACCGTGTTTGTTGTGAGTCATCTTCACAACAAAAAGGTTCAGAACAATATAACTCCGTTAAATTACATACATAGTACATAAATTCGTTATAGCATTTATGTCGCAGTAATATTTCTAAAATCGTAGTATCATAATTTTACTAGTATTATTATAAAACTTATTTTTAATAATAATAATAATTCCCCCCAATCCGCATTTCCTTTCCTGCTTTTTCTTCTCTATCCTTTCCCTTCCTCGCCGCCAATCCACGGTCTGCCGTGCCAATGGATGCGTGGCTAAGGGCGAGCTTAGTTGCAAGCGTACCGACCGTCCCGGGTTCGGTCGCCCCGGGTACTATGGTGACTTACCTCAGCATGAAGGGCTCTGCTGGGGTAGACCTCCATCCTCCCTTGCGGCTTGTGGGATTCACTATGACGAATTTAATATACCTAATTTTTTTGAAAATGACAATGACGTGGTTCGCCACCCGTCACGTCCTGATTCTCACGAGGGCGAGAAGCGACCAATGGAGAGCCGGTTCGCTGCGATGAATGGTAGCGGATGATGGAGCTCTGTGGTCTCTGCCAACCTCTGCGGGGAATAGGCGTGAATATATATATATATATATATATATATATATATATATATATATATATATATATATATATATATATATATATATATATATATATATATATATATATATAAATAATAATAATTCTTATTTGCTTCTTTTTTCATCTTGTTACACCTCACATTATGAGGTGTAACAAGATGAAAAAAGACGTTTGAAAGCTATGGAGATCTGTGGTCTCTGCCTACCCCTACGGGAGACAAGCGTGACATGTATGTATGTATTATGTTTCCCTATCCAGTAAAAAAAAATATTTCATACGGCCATAAACGTTATATTCCTCGGAATAATTCACCTACCTCCTTTTAGGTGCGATAATATAGCTTCACTCGTGATAAGACCCGGTCGACAAGATAACATTGTTGAATCGTATCGTGGAAGTGTATTATTAGTATGTAAATCGTATTCGTGTTGAAATTGTTTGTCGACGCAATCCCCTCTATACGTTGTTATATATCGACGCGCAAAACCGAAAACACCGTATATAAGATACGGTTGTCAAAAAAATTGCATATTCGGATCAAAAAAAAAATGTATATAGATAGATATATATTCTTTATACATACATATCGTCACGCCTGTCTCCCGTAGGGGTAGGTAGAGACCACATATCTCCATCTGCTACGATCTCGCTATACTTCTCTTGGTTCCACCACACTCATTATTCTCCTCATGCAAGCCCGCAATTTGATGTAGGTTGGTGATACATTTTCGTCAGGATGATAGAACAGAAAGAAAAATATTAATAAACAAAGATATTAGCCATAAGCAAATATATAAGCATATACATACATATATACAATATTCTATACACACACATAGGTACATACATATATTAATATACATATATAGACACAAATATAGGTTAACCATAAAATACTTCGTCGAATGGTCTGAGTCACGTAGCTCTAAGACCGATATGACATTTTATACAGCTTTGAATTTTGACTGGTTTTGAGTGATACAATTTTTTTCAGAAATATTCAAACATTTTTTAGCTCCGTTGGTAAGTTTTCGTTTTGCGGTTTACTACCTTTTCGCTTATTTGCGTCGATTTATGTTTTTATGTGAGCAAGTAAAATTATCCTGTTTTATTTTACTTAGAATCCCATACAAGACTTTTAGTTGGACTATAGGCATTTGGAAGGCTTCGTTAAGTCTTTGTCGCCCGATACTTCGACCAGTGCGTCCCGACCGTAGTCTCATACTGACACGATTTTACTTCGGCTGAGCGTTTGTTCAACAAATTTGTAGTCTCTCAGAGAGCTATACGAAGGTTTATATTCAGAATTTCCGTATTTTTTCCTAGGTCTTCCCCTACCGACCTTTCAGTCGTCTTTCATCCATCCTCTCTATGTACCCAAACTATCTAAACATTCCTCTTTCAACTTTTGTCACGATATCTTTTATTATTTCACATCTTTCTTTTACAACTTCATTTCTTATTCTGTCATTCATAGTTAGTCTTTCAGAGTTAGTGAGACTAAGACTGGCCCCTATATGTATAAAAGACAGAAATTAACAGAATAAAATTATAAGAAACAAAGATATTAAAAAAAAAACAGCAATAGTGGACCTGCAATCAATTTTGTTGCCTATATAGACTATAATAAAGTGCCCTAAGTCAATGATGATGATGATGCAGATGCTATTACAATTATGTTCAGTCTAGACTAGTTGCGTGTTATAATTTTGTACGTGAAAAGGAATCGGTTTGGGTGCGGTGTTAGTGATAAGCATTGGAAGAAATGAATAGCACTATCTAATCTTATCTACGGTGACGTCATCGCGAATAATGAAAATATGTAGAAAATTACATGCACCCGCCACGAATTGTGTTCTCCGAAGTGCCCTGTGCAGTGTGTTTGTGTTGATGTGTTAGAGTTTCATTACAAACCGGATAGCTTGTTCATTATTCATCGCAGCAGTATTCAAGGTGAATGTGTTATTTTGGGTCAATTCACACGTACACACACTTAGGTTTCTTTTCGTCTCTTTATACAAATTCAAATTCTACGTAATAAATTATTTTATTTCACTTTTTGTATATTAAACAGTATCTATTTATTCAATTCATACTATTAGTCTACACTCTTCGTATGTATGTATATTTATATATCTGGTTCAAATTTTTAATCGTCTATACAATGCTTTTTATTCATCCACTCAAGTTCAAATGTATTTTTTTAAACTTGTCGTGGATGTGATGGATGACACTTGATGTTAATACATTGTTTTTCTTCAAATATTAATTTATTAATAAAATGTAATTAATAGCAAATTGACTTTTATTACTTTTTTATATAACTTGGTTTAAAGATCATGTGTACATTTTATAATACGTTTGATATAAACCTTTAGAAATTTGCATATTTGAATATTAACGTTTTTTTTTTAATTCAGTAAGATAAAAATAATATTAGAGATACGCTATATCAATGTTTCATTTTTTTATTTTTTTAAAGGATAGGAAGGAAAACGAGCAGTTCTGTCACCCGATGGACAATCAACGCCGCCAATAGACATTCGCAGTGCCTTTGAGAAATGTGTAGGCTTGTTTATTGAAAGTTTCAATGTCGAGGTAGCTGGTGGTTGCATGTAAAAAAATAGATCGTGTATGTGTGCGTGTTTGTGTGTGCATGTGTGCGAGTGTGGTGCAACACTAAACTATCGCCAATTCTATCACCATTACGTAATATGGTATATCTCTAAACGATAGTGCAATGGCAATTTTTATGTCAAGAATTATCTGATAGTAAGTAATCATCAACGCTAATGGACATGCAGTATTAAGTGCACTGTATACCTTATTGTATATTGTTTACCTTAGGGTAAGAATGGGTATAATGCGAACGGCAAAATTGAAGGTAGGGTTAAAGTTTGGCCTCCATTTCGCGGTTAACACAGATGTTTAAAAAATGTCCTCAACACCGATATTTTGTAAGGTACGTTTAAGGAAACTGTCATTATGGGAGGGACAAAGGGCTGAGAGACGGGAAGGGGGTTGAGACTCCGGAACTCAGCCGCTCAGCGGACAAAGCGCGGTAACTAAGCTACCACTCAGATGCCGGTTTTCTGCGGGAGTGTGGTATTACCCCGGGCGAGCCGGGCCCATTCAAGCTACAGACAAATATGCCATTCTTAACAATGTATTCGTCTGCAGCGTGGCCCTACCACTCTAGTATACATGCATGCTATTTTTTTTCCTCTTGTGTCCACTTGTGTAACTTGATGTAACTTGGTGTATTATCAGTCATAGTATTTCTTCTCATCCAACTAAACTTTAAAACCGCATTAGTTTTTGATCATTTTAAACCTTTTAATTATTTAATAATGTTATCTTTGTATTGTGTTGTCCTTGTATCACGCTAAGGCACCTGAAGATTAGCGCAAGTTACATATCGTTATAACAATGTGATTTTTGTTATGTAATCATGTATTTTATTATTGTCTTTAACAAATAAATAACATGTTTTATAAATAATAAATAACTTGTTTATTAACTCGAAAATTCACACTTTGGAACGAACTAGCGGTATAAGCGGTAGGTTACAACTAACTCGGTTAGATATCAGTGCTTTCAGAGGTATTTCCGAACCGATACGACTTTGGATCCTAAAAAAACATCGACGTGTCTATGGTGTTGCTATTAAGTCACGTGCTCGCTTGCTCCATGCGCGTTTGCCTCTAGATCCTTTAAAAAAATATTTATTTTATGCAAAATGTGTATGCCAAATATTTAGTTGCACTGGTCATCGTCCTTAGAAATGTGACACATATGTTTATTTTATAAGTGCACTGTTTAGTTTGATATATATATATATATATATATATATATATATATATATATATATATATATATATATATATATATATATATATATATATAGCATAAAAGCAGTGGCTTTTTTATGGGATAGGAAAGCAAACGAGCAGGCGGTGTCACTTGATGGTACTCAACCGCTCACCGGGCGAAGCGCGATAGCTAAGCTACCACTCAGACGCCGGTTTTCTGCGGGAGTGTGCTACATCCCCGGTCGAGCCAGCCCATTCATGCTACAGACAAATAACATGCCATTCTTGGCAAAGTATTCGTCTGCAGCGTGGCTCTACCATTACTAAAAGCAGATTGTGGACACATACCTTCTCGTAGAATGAGAAGAAGGGAGCAATGAGTTGTTTGTTTCTTGCCTCAGAAATATATTTATTTAGTTTTTATACTTTAACGTTTATATGATAAAATTTCTTAATTTTTATAATATTTTGTTTTATGTTCTGTGTCTACTTTGGCCGCAATGTATTTATCATAATTATCTTAAAGACCAGAAACGCATTTGTGATGCCAATGCTGTTGCAGATGTGTATTAGCGGCGTTAATTGCTTTCTGTGAGGTGAAACGCTTGTTTGTTTCCCTATTCCGTTTTTTTTTGTTAACCTATAGTTTACTAAGTTGTTTGATTATTAAATAAATAATGTTTTCCTTTTGTCTTTCGCAGAACATTGAGCGTGGCACAGTGTGGTGCCAGTAGGTCGCCATGACGACCGACATCTCGGTATCCCGCTGGGACCCCTCCATCGGGCACGGCCAAGAGATAATCGACGAGTTCGAGTACGATGGCGGCAACTCGTCGTCGAGGCTATACGAACGATCGCGCATCAAGGCGCTTGCAGGTGATTATATTTATTTACACTTGCGCCTTTACTTTCAGTGGGTGGAACGCACTGTCTACTTAACGCATATATATAATGTATACATATGATCACGTCTGTTTCCCCCTGATACCCCACTGTTTTACCCAGCCCATATATTTCCCACTGTTGGGCACGAGCCTCCCTATTTTTGGAGGATATTAGATAGATAGATAGAGATTATTAGATATTTCATAGATAGATATTAACCCACCACGCTTATCCAAGGCAGATTAGCGGGGTAACCAGATTCGGAACAAATATCCGCAGGCCATACATACATTTATCCCGATGCGAGGACCTAACCCGCGAGTATTGAGTCTGTCAGCAGCCCCGTCACCGTGTCAATTGGTTGTTCAGTATAGGAATGCCGAAGATTGTTGATAATGATGAGTTAAAACTACCACTGAGTGTTTGATTGACCATGTGTTCGATGTATTGGTGACGTAGAACAGGTGAATCGTGCCTGGACGTGAAAGTAGAATAGAATAGAATAGAAAAACTTTATTTATGACATCATTTTTTTACAATAACTAAAATTAAATCCTTAATAATATATATACAAATAAAAACACAAAACAAAAAGAAAATAATTTTAATCTAGCGAGGGATCATAAAATGGTTCTTGCTCAGCGTATGCCGGGCGCACTGGAGCACCCGGCGCTGGTTTTCAGCAAGAACCAACGTGGTCAGATCGCGGACCACAGTGACGACATTCATACTGACACACTCGTAAATACAAATACATTCATATATATACCTACTCATACTCATATACACATACACATAAATACACATACAGTACAATAGATTTAAAAAACACATAGTCATGTACTAAATTCACCGTGTCCAAAAGAACAAGTTCCTGACTGCATACTTAAAATTAGATTTTTGTATTTTTTTTTTTAAATATATAAGTACAATAATTTATATAATTAACTAATCAGTGCACCTGTCGTAACCGCCGCAACGCATTCAACATTCTAACATTTAACATTTTAACATTAATGTTATTTAACATTTTAACATTAATGTTATTTAACATTAACATAACATTTGTAAGCATTAATCCTTGTGAACAATAAAGGGTTTGCTTACAGTAACAACATTAAACACACCCCCATCCATACCCCAACACCATACATAGCTTTAAGTCAAAGCTAGAAAATCTAACTTATATAGTTGAGCACTTAAAAAGGATTTTTAAAAATGCCTCCTCTCTGGTGATTAAATAGGGGATGAAAGTTTCTTAGTTCGTCACTCGGGACTCATGTTCACAGGTATACAATAGATTGCGCTTACTACAAAAGGCTGTTGCCATGACGACTGCAGTTAGGGGACGGGGTGAGAAACGGGAGTCGCGAGTGACGCGTTGCAGTCGATTTTATGAACGTGTTTAACCCATTAGCTACGAGCGTCGGCTATAGACGACATCCGCGTGACGATCTGTGTGTAGGAGCGTCGCCTATAGACGACATCCGCGTCGAGCACACTTGTCTCACTCTCTGGTTTGTTCGCATTTGTTTTTTAACAAGTGTGATATAAACATGCACACTTTCCGGCGCAATGCTTACTTCAGGGCCGCTACTTTTTTATGGAATAGGAAGGCAAAGGAGCAGGCGTGTCACGTGATGGAAAGCAATCAACGTCCCCCATATCGCGACATCCGCAGGACCATAGACAGTGCGGAAGCGTTGCCGACCTTTAAGGAAAGTGTCATTATGGAAGTGAAAGGGAGGAGAGGGGCCACCGGAGCTCACCGTACGGAGCGCGATAGCTAAGCTACCACTCAGGCGCTGGTTTTCTGCGGGAGTGTGGTACTTAACCGGACGAGCCGGCCCATTCATGCTACAGACAAATATGACATTTCTGACAAAGAATTCGTCTGCAGCGTGGCTCTACCACTAGCTACTCCGGCGGCACCGTGGCCCGTTCAGCGGTGTCACTCCTACGGAGCACACTACCGCAGCGAAAGGGTTAATATAGACGATATCCGCGTCAAGCACTGTCAATCTCATATATAAGCGCTATCAATATCAATATCAGCCCGCGGCAGTCCACTGCTGGACATAGGCCTCACCCAAGGCGCGCCATCTAGCCCTATCTTCGGCTACACGCATCCAGTCTCTGTCAGCCGCCTTGCGCAGATCGTCGCTCCATCTAGCAGGGGGGCGTCCCACACTACGTTTGCCGAGTCGCGGTCTCCACTCCAGTACTCGTCTACTCCAACGATTGTCGGTTCTCCGACAAACGTGTCCAGCCCATTGCCTCTTCAGTCTGCTAACTTGAAGAACTCAACCGCTAGCCTTATAAAAAGTTAAGATAATTAAGAGCCATTCGTAGTATTAAAATAGTTAATAATCGATACTCGTTAGTAATTTTAAACACGGAACGTCACACGTGTTTACAATGAAACCTCCGCCAAGCCACCAGTTAGCAGAAATTGCGACAAATATAAATGTAAATATTAGAAGATTTACATGACGAAAACCACCGTCACCCAGATACGGGTGACGCGGCCTGATGTGCACCTGAATATGGGTGACGTGGCTTTTAATGTCACCTGAATATGGGAGTCAACGTGTTGAATTGCATTATATGATAAAACAAAAGGCACATATTCATATTTCACAGCATGTAACGTCTCATTTATACGGCGTATTCCCAGTATACGGCGTGGCTTACCTTCCAGGATATTTGTTATGACGAAGTTAGACGAAGACGTAATCACATAACGCTTAGTAGGGATGAATATCGCTGATTCGTCGCGACTAATTAACACTAGTTGATGCCCGCGATCTTACTTGTGTAAAAAAATATATTTTCTCATTAATTTTAAAGAACAAAAAGTTGATATTGTTATTAGCGTTCCCACTAATAAAATCCAGGGCCGCCCATAGACATTCACAATACAATGCTTGTGTATTGCAACGTGCTGCTGGCATTTGAGGTGTTCCTGAATAGTGTCGGTAGATAATAAAATTTAAAACATCTTTTATAGCCGAGCGAGCAAACGAGTATGCGGGTCACCTCCTGGTGGTAAGTGACCGCCGCCCACAGACATCCGCAACGCCTGAGGCGTCCGCAGATGCGTGGCCGGCGAACATATACGCTCCTCTCTTGAATACACTCATGTTATCAATATATCAGCCTGCGGCAGTCCACTGCTGGACATAGGCCTCACTCAAGGCGCGCCACCTAGCTCGATCTTCCGTTACACGCATCCAGTCTCTGCCAGACGCCTCGCGCAGATCGTCGCACCATCTAGCAGGGGGGCGTCCCACACTATGTTTCGACGTGGTTACTCATGTTATAACCACGTGGAATCACCGCACGTGGTAAACCGTTCCACATATGCACTATTTCAAACTATAAATCTATAATATGCTATAATCATGAAAGTGTTTTTCAAACAATTGTAAACACCATATTTAAATATTGTTAAGTATGAGGAAAATCAATTAATTATTAAGAAATTGTTTTCTTACATACACATATCATAGATAGAAAATAAATGAATCTATAAAGTTCCAGTTAGTCTCAAAAAAATTAACCGTTAAAGTTGTAATAACAATAGACAGATAGAGGCGGTTTAGCCCGACCGTAATATAAATCGAATTGTTAACTTTTTTCGGAGTGATCGACCGTGAACCTTCTGCCAGTCCCACGATTAGCTTCGACTGAACCAGAAAGACATAACAGTTGCTTTCATTCCGGGCGAATTACATCTTTTTTTTTAATTCAGTGGTTGGCAACATTGGGCGATATATCGCTTGTATATATCATTTAATAAATATATTTTTAGATTCATGCATAAAGGAGCTTCGGTTGATTGCATATTCAAGGCTTGATTTTTTGACTTCGCTACACACACTCACACGAATGTATTACGTATTAGATAGACGTGTACACTGAACCGAAATAAATGAATACTCTCATATACAAGCTATAGTGAGTAGAATCACTTAGAATCAAAGTTAAGGTGGTTGATACAACGTACAAAAAGGCCTAAATAATCACTTTTTTGGCAATCAGTTCTAGAACTTACTATTTTACTTACGGCATGAATCTCGTATGATAAAAAATACAAATCTTTAATTATACAAATGCATTCAGTAATAGTCAGAAATTAAAACGTTATTTTTCGAGTGTGATGGACGGAATATGGTCCTCATCAACTGGCCTCCTTTCTATAACTCAGGTATAATTGTAGTAAAAAAGCTAGTAGACGAAGAAGTTTTTAAATCTGAGGATCTTCCAGTAAGTCTATCTGCCTTAACCGATAAAGGAATTTGTCGATTGAGATACGGTCGCATACACAATAGATAAGATAATACAGAGACTTTTAAAAAGTAGGCTTCTTTATAAATATGTCGTATTATTATTTATCTTAAAGGTGTTCTGTTAAATAAATATTGTGTCACGGAGAATAAGTCTTTGAATTGTAGTGGGGGGGGGGGGGAGAAACGAGCAAGCGTGTCGCCTGATGGAAAGCAATTAACGACGCTCATAGACATTTGCAACACGAAAGGCATGCCTTGCCTGCGTTTGAGATATGGTTGGGCTTGTTTTTTGGAGGTTCTAATGCCGTATCTTTTATTGCTTTTTCGTCTTAACACACGATACCCGCATATATAAACACAATGCGTTGATAAATTCAAATATTCTTTGTAATTATTAGCGAAGTCTACATAAAGACGTGCAGTCAGTTGATTTATTTCTAATATTCTACACGGCAGTTTATTTATTCTATGGTACACAATTAGAGCTCGGGTTATCAACAGTTTGCAAGCACGGTTTCCGTTTTCCCAGCATAATGCAGACGCGCCAAACATTTGCCATTCGACGACTTGACGCACTACTTTTTCTAACCGCCCGTCAATTTATCGGCCGCTCTATTTTATCTGTGCGACGGTTATCAGATACAGTACAATTTTACTCTCGCCCGTGTAGTGCCGTCATCTTTACGCGCGTTACATATCATGCCGATATGTTTGTGAATAATTTCGATATATATCTTGATATTATAAGACCCTTTTAATCTTCGATTTTCCGCTATTAATGCGATCCTCTGTAAATTGTGTTAATTTTCCCCAGATCAATAGTTACGGCTCCATTGGACCGGTCCTAAAGTTGTTAACATCTGAAGCGTACGTATCGAATATCCTTGTACGCTGGCCAGTTGAATTTAGTCGCTCTAATTCTTCCCGTTCTTTCGCTTCAAAGCCGAGTGTCGGTCTGTCAGTTGGTGACATGACATCGACGGAGTGTTATGATCTCATAAAGAGAGGCGTTGATATAGAGGTGCCCGGTTTGGATGTCTACTATGACAAGGTTGTGTCGGAATTGCGAGGTACGTTTGTGTTGTTTTCTAATGTTTGTGAGTTTCTAACGTTGGTTTCGCGATGTGGTTGTGGTTAATTTTCCTTATTATTTGGCGTGAAATTATCACAACGTCAGCACTAGATTCATTTATATTTTATAAACTCTTCTGTTCTTCCGATATAGTTAGACAATAAATGCATACATAACGTCACACTTGTTTCCCGAAGGGGTAGCCAGAGAGTACAGATCTCCATCTGCTACGATCTCGGCACACTTTCTTTGCTGTGTGTGTTGTGAGACAATATTGGTACGAAATCAACCATTTGGTTATTAATTATAACGGAAATGGATTAGGTTTGCGCTATTACAAGCTTGGTGTTTCGTTTCTACCTACGATTTAGCTATTGATGTTAATAGTTTATTTAGCTATTGATGTTAATTAAAGCAAGCGTTATTGAGATAGTTGGGATAGTTGACAAGAATTTTAATATTAGAATATATAAACGGTTATTTCAAATGTCCACGATTGTGTCGACGGGTGGGATTTCGAATAACACACCGCGCTTTCCGCTTGGCCGAAGCTCAGGGAATTCGATATGCCGCTCATGTTACCTATATTATTTTCCGAAACCGATATCCGACATTACTGGGTTGAGTGTTGAAGATGGAGTTGGTTCGAACGGACGGCAAGAGGGCTGCGAGACGGAAATCGGGACCCCCCATCTGGTCGCCGCTCCGGGGGCGCCCTCACTGGCGGTTATTGTGTTATCATTCCCTTTTATACTTCTGTTCGACTCAAAATCTCGTTTATTTTGTTCACTTATTTCATTTTTCAAAAAAAAAAAAAATACAAAGTGTATCGAAAAAAAATAGCGTATGCGATTCTATTTCAAATAATTCGTGCTTGATCCTACTTTTAGAAATTATATACATATATATAAGTTATTATAGAATAAGTTAATAATTTTTTAAATTAAATTAAAAAAAAACTGTTTTCTTATTCTGTTAAGAATTTCTCTTAAGTGTAGATACACAATATTGCATATTTATCCACGTATTTCTCTTCCATACAGACGAACGAGAAAACGTACAGAAGAAAACGTTCCAGAAATGGGTAAACTCACACCTGGTGCGGGTGGGGTGTCGCATCGGAGATCTGTACGTGGACATGAGGGATGGCAAAATGCTCATCAAACTGCTGGAGGTCTTATCCGGGGAGAGATTGGTTAGTAGTCAAATAACATTACTTCTCTATATAAAAATAAGTTACATCCCCATCGCCTGGATGCTGGGCAGTCCATCAAAGTACAGTTTAATAGCGATGATTAATAGAGTCAGTCGTTACTTTGCGAAAAACAATTGTTATGTGGACAGTCAACTTTTTACTTGGCTAAAATCCGCGATAAGCGGCAAACAGCAAAAAAATAATTGTGTGTTTTTACTGGAGGAAGTCGATTTACGGGTACTTTATTCTGACCGACCTGTCCTCCCTTTTTCCCCAGTGGATATCCAAGATGATAGATATGTATGTTTTACTTCATGTGTGGAGTCCATGGATCAGTAGCCCCTACACTTTGGCCCTGAAACATATTTCGTTATTTCTTGTCGCCAATGATGTGTCTTTTACTTAAGGAATACTGGGATATTCACGAACACAAACAAATACGTTAGTCTGCGGTTTTTAATTTTGACTGATGTTCCCTCACTAGACACACATAGTGCATAGTGCATATATTACACAGTAGAATTCAAATCTGCGGAGCATTCTTCGTCGCTAATTTGTCTTTTTCATCTTCTTTGTCTCCGGTTTGTTTTCGCCTCTCTTTCTCACGCGTCTTTCCGGTGAAATTGTGAAGGTTTTGAGTTCAAAAACGCCACTCAACATTAAAATGCAATTTATCTGCCGTATTCCAAAAGTGCGCGGTGAAGTTGCATCATCCACCAACGGGTTCAGGTTTCCTTAAATGGTTTCGATCGAATTTCTTACTTGCTCCGTCATTATTACTTTGTTGGTTCTTATGTATTATTTACGAGAATTGTACCCGTGTAAGTTGATTTCAATATTCCAATGAATTAAGCGAACCACCGAAGCTGTGCTATAGATACGATATATGAGCTTTCATCGTTGTTGTTATAAATTGGCCTTGAATACATCGTTGAGCGTTAATTAATTAATTTTGCCTATCCTATTACATACATACATACATACATATCTTCACGCCTGTCTCTCGTAGGGGTAGGTAGATAGCACAGATTTCCATCTGCTGCGAACTCCGCACTCATTATTCTCCTCATGCAAGCCCGCTGGTTAAGGGTACTCTTGACCTAGCCTTTATTAAAAACTTACGCAATTTGGTCAGGGTATGATTTTAGTGGTCTTCGTCTACCGAACCTTCCAACCACATATTCTATCATATTAGGCTGTAAGGAAACCCGAACACTAAGAGCATTCCGTGTAACCCTTGAGTTTTTGAGGGCTCTCTCTCCCTCTAGTCGATCCTTCATGACTGAAGATCGCGATCACCAGACTTCACCCAGCGGTTCGTTAAGCTCTTCCATTTATTGCGGTCGGCAGCCAATCGGGTCACTTTCTACGAAACTGGAGGTCTTGTTCTGCTTAAGTTGGTCGGACTATCTCATCGAGGATCTACCCCTGGATCTTTTCCCCTCAATTTCTCCAAATTTTCATCTTGGCGGCGGATAATGTGTTCTAAGTTAAAAATAACTGAGAATACGGCGTCGGCATATTGCGGACAGACGGTCCTTGATTGTAAGTTCTTTGAGGTTGGACACATTAGTGCGGAACGCTGTCCATGGTATTCGGTGTACACCACATTTCAAATGCGTCTATTTTCCTCCTTTCCTCGTCTCTAATCGTCCACGTTTCTACTCTGTACAGAAATATAAGAATCACTAAGGCACGAATTAAACGGGTCTGCGTTTCCTTTGTCAGGGGGATACCCTGTCTTTCCAGATTGGTTGCAACCGGGTCACGGCATCTTTCGCCATTCCTATTATATATATATCATATATATATCCGTCGAACTTTCGAGTCAGGATTTCTCGTGGGAGTTGTCATTCTTTTGGAGGCAGGCATCAGAAGCTTCAATATAAATCTAAAGTTTATTTTTTTAGCCGTGGTCTATCACTGGTTGTTATAATATCTCTTATTCCGTCAGCCATATCAACTAGTGTTGATTTACGAAGTATATCTAAGGCAGCGGCTCTCAACCTTTTTACTCAGCGACGCACTAACATACTCTTTACAAATTCGCTTCACCCTTATATACATGCAAAAGTTTTGATAGTTGAAGGTAGGTTTACATTTATTTATTAAATTGTACATCATTAATCTATTAAACGTATTTTTCATTGCGTAAGAACATAACATACAAACACATGAAGTAAAATATAGATCCAAATGTCGCATTAGTAAATCTCGCGACACACTTGACAAGCACTTGCGACAGACCAATGCGTCGCGACGCGGTGTTTGAGAACCGCTGCTCTAAGGTGCATAGATTCTACAATTTATCAAATATTGATGAAACAAACGATTTTCTGCTTCAGCCGCGACCAACGAAAGGCAAAATGCGTATCCACTGCTTGGAGAATGTCGACAAAGCGTTGCAGTTCCTTCGCGAGCAACGAGTGCATCTGGAGAACATGGGTTCGCACGACATCGTCGACGGCAATCCCAGACTCAACCTGGGTCTTATCTGGACCATCATCCTGCGTTTCCAGGTAACGTAGCTTACACTCTCGATACCATATAATATTGCGATAATAATTGTCGGAGTTAAGCGTTGTAGTTGTAGAGATCCATTATAAAGATTGACAGTCAAACTTACTTTGTTGAGGTCCGCGAGCATAAAGCGAACTGCATCTTAACAAATTGAGTTCGACGGTCCATCTTTTTAATGTGATAATATTTTATTTATCCGACGCAATGGCCCCATTTTCTTTGGAACGTTTTAACTAAAAAAAAGGGTCGAACTAAAAGTCAGCATTGAGTGTGTACCGGATTGTTGAATTGTATAGTTTATTTTTCCTTACTGCAGTATATTAAGAAAAAGAGCATTAGTTAAATAACTTAACTTAGAACTCCAATTGTTTAGCATTATGCAAGATAGTCCGTCTGCTTCATGAGATTGGAGTCTCTCAGAGAGCTATGATGAGCTATACTCGGAGTTTCTCTAGTAGATATGATGCGGAATGAACAAATCCGGAAGAGAACTAAAGTCGCCGACACAGCCTTTTGAATTGGCAAACTAAAGTAGCAATGGCTGGTCACGTTTGTCGGAGATCTGACTATCGTTGAAGCAGGCGAGTGTTGAAGTTGAGACTGCGTCTCGGCAAACGTAGTGTGGGGAGCCCCTCGGGTATATGGTGCGACGATCTGCGCAGGGTTGCTGACAGAAAGTAAATGCGTGAAGCCGAAGATCGGGCTAGGCGGCGCTGCTCGTGGGAGACCTATGTCTACTAGACTGCAGTTGATGATATTTCGTTTTAATTAGTCTAATTGTATGTACCGTGGAAGATGAAATAAAGTTTATTCCGTTTTATTCTAATATAATCTATGTAAGTAAACTTACAAGCTTAAAAAATTTGATTAGAGAATAATAGAAAATTTATACCCCTTATTGGTCGAGATGACCCATTTCTGCCGTAATATTGCTCCATCATCCGTCAACGGCATCCATTATTAAAACAGAATTCTAGTAGATTTACACACAACTTACAAGTTTGATAATATATCCTATCGTATAATGTATTCTATTTTATTTTTTTAATCAGATTCAAGACATTACAATCGAAGAGACCGATAACAAAGAGACAAAGTCCGCCAAGGACGCGCTGCTACTATGGTGTCAGATGAAAACTGCCGGCTACAACAACGTAAATGTTCGCAACTTTGTTACATCGTGGCGGGACGGGTTGGCGTTCAACGCTATCATACACAAGCACCGGCCCGACCTTATACAGTTCGAGAAGTTGCACAGAAACAATCCCATTTACAACCTCAACAATGCATTCACCGTTGCCGAAGAAAAGCTCGGACTTACTAAGTTGCTTGATGCTGAAGGTGGGTACTTCTAGTAGTACACTCAACTTCTTGATTATTATTTAGTAAAAATATTGATGATAAATGATCTAACCCTTTGCAATACGGGCCTCTCCCTCATGTTTGAGGATCGTGGTCATCAGTAGTGAGTCCGCACTTTGAGTGGATAATCTGTTTCCAAGGGCATCTATCTATTCATCGCCTGGTTGACTATATTATGGAACTTGGTAGAAGCTGATTTTCCTTCCTCGATTTGGTCCATCTACCGGGTTGGTGATAGGCCTCGTGACCGTTTCCCTTCGGTGTTACCAACCACGATAATTTTCCCCAAATTCTTAACACCCTTTCTCACTACGTGACCGAAATATGCAAAATGGGAATACACACACAAATGAAATTGAACTTAGCGCAACCAGTTACCCTACATATATATGGGGACATCCACACCTACAGGGTTGTTGGATCGAGCCTCGGGGATGAGGGGAGAATGGTCGATAACGTCTTTCTACATAACTAATCCATATCCGTATCTATCCGTCTTCATCCAAAGTCTCTATATTGTTGGTGTATTGCATTAATATTTGATATGCATTTTCATTGGTTCACCATTAGACATTGCTGTTGACCATCCCGATGAGAAATCGATCATCACATACGTGGTGACATATTACCACTACTTCAGCAAGTTGAAGCAGGAAACCGTCCAAGGCAAGCGTATCGGCAAGGTCGTCGGTATCGCCATGGAGAACGAGAAGATGATGCAAGAGTATGAGACACTGACTAGGTTAGTATAACAGTTGCACGATATATTCTTTACATACAACCGCCTATTCTAAATTTCTCTAATTATGTTTAATGGAATCAGGCGCTCGAAGATTCTAGTCTAGTATTTTATTATAAAAACAGTTACATTATTTAGATACGAATTTTGTATTAATATATTCCTTTTAAACTATGTGATCTATTTTTTTTTTGTCCAGTGATCTCTTACAATGGATCGAGCGTACAATCGAAGCGCTTGGTGATCGAACGTTCGCGAACTCGCTGGAGGGAGTGAGACAGCAGCTGATACAGTTCTCCAACTACCGTACGGTTGAGAAGCCGCCCAAGTGAGTTCACAAATATTGTACATGTAATGCATACTAATCACCAACTCCTCTTGACCTCGACGAAGGATTCTTTGGCACTCCGTAGATATATATCACCTTTCAGTATCTTCTACCGATTTTACCGTAGGGATTGCTCCGAGGGATTGCTCGGAATAATTCCGACCGTTGAATTCCAGTATCGCACAACTCGCCAGAAAGAAAAGTTTCATACCCACCATCTGGATAAATGTCATTATTGTTATATTATTCCAGTGTCAAAAAAAAAATACGATAACATCAAATCTCTTGAAATATGACTAGTCAATTTATCACGTTACTTCTTGATAAAATGGTGACTATTCTACCAAAACCTTCAATGGACTTTTTCAGTCAACTTAAGAAATTACGAATTGTTTTATATCATTTCACTTATAAGTTTTAATCGAACTATATTGTATAATACACCAACGCAATTAACCAATATATAACTGATAATATACGATTATGACAATGAAATAAAAACATAGAGTCACTGATGTAAGTTGGCGGGAAAATACAACATAGAACACGTATGTCAAACCAACAAATCATTACTCATTCGAAAAAACAATTATTTATTTTATATTTCAAATTTTGAAATAATGAATGTAAAAAAGTAAGATAGTAAATAGGTTTTATCATGTTTCACCCTAAGTTATATGTTTAAACTTAAGTGGCAATGGGCTGGTCACGTCTGTCGGAGATCCGACGATCGTTGGAGCAGACGAGTGCTGGAGTGGAAACCGCGTCTCGGTAAACGTAGTGTGAGACGCCCCCCGGCTAGATGGTGCGACGATCTGCGCAGGGCGGCTGGCAGAAACTGGATGCGTGTAGCCGAAGATCGGGCTAGGTGGCGCTCCATGGGGGAGGCCTATGTCCAGCAGTGGACTGCCGCAGGCTGCTGATGATGATGATGATGATGTTTCACCCAAGAATTTTAATAAATTTGTGATACATTCGGTGTCCCTCGTCCAAGGAGTTAATAATCGTGGGTTCGATCCCCGCGTCGGAATAAATATATGTATGTCCTACAGATATTTATTCCGGGTCTGGTAAACCTGCCAATCTGCATTGGACAAGCGTGCTGGGTTAATGTACGTTCCACCAGAAATGGGGAGGCTCGTGCCCAGCAGTGGAATATATATGGGCTGTGAAAAAAAATCAATCTCACACAAAAAATCAAAATCATATTTTTTACCAGCTTTTGGACCTGTTATACTACTACTATTGTTATCCACCAGGTTTGTGGAGAAGGGCAACCTTGAGGTGCTTCTGTTCACTCTGCAGTCGCGTATGCGCGCTGCCAACCAAAAGCCGTACGCGCCACGCGAGGGCCGCATGATACACGACATCAACCGCGCGTGGGAGCGGCTGGAGAAGGCGGAACATGAACGGGAGCTCGCCCTGCGTGAGGAGCTCATACGGCAGGAGAAGTTGGAACAACTAGCTGCCAGGTGATATATGTATATACATCCATATTGCATCACGTTCTCAATGAAATTGAAAGGCTGAGGCTTCTATCGATATTACAATGGGGAGTGCTCCGAGGAATTGCTCGCAATGCCTGTGGTACAGCGCATGTCTATGGCTGTCGTTGATTGCTTTCCATCAAGTGACACGCCAGCTCGTTTGCCTTCATATCCCTAAAAGTCCCTAAAAATTAAAAGTCGGAATGTGTCTAAACTGGCGGTTCATCAGGGATTGCTTCTTGTGACTCTAATGTACTGTGGTAAAAGTTGGTTTTGGCAGAAGAGTCATAAAAGCAGACTGAATGCGGTGGAAATGAGTGCGTTAAGAAGTGGTGGTTAAGGTAATGTGTGGGGTAACTTTGACTGATGGGATAATAAATGATGTTATTAGAGAGCCGTGTAGAAGAAGGTGTCGTGACAAAAGTGGAGAAAGGGATGCTTTTCCACTTAGGGGAGAATGGATAAAAGACGACTGGCAAAAGAAATTTACGTTGTGGATGTTGATCAGTAGGGTAAGATCAAGAAGAACATACCTTGATCAAATAGGCGAAGTTCTTAAGAAATGCCAGGTTAAGAGTACCCTTAACCGGCGAGCTTGCATGAAGAGAGTGATGATTGTGGATGAAGCAAAGAAAGAGTGCTGAGATCGTAGCAGATGGAGATCTGTGATCTCCGTCTTACGGGAAACAGGCGTGAAAATGTTTATATTTGTGGACAGATTCAACCGGAAGGCGCAGATGCGCGAGACATGGCTGTCGGAGAACCAACGCCTGGTAAGCCAGGACAACTTCGGATTCGACCTCGCCGCTGTGGAGGCTGCGGCCAAGAAGCACGAGGCCATCGAGACCGATATTTTCGCGTACGAAGAGCGCGTCCAGGCGGTTGTTGCAGTTTGTTCAGAGCTCCAGGAGGAGAGGTAAGCGGGACAACACACGATTTTGATGAAATGATTTCCTTTTTGGGCAAACGGTTCAACATCATGTGTCTATAACGAATGGGAAACAACTGTTATACATTACTAGCTGACCCGGCAAATATTGTTTTGCGATATAAATCATTTCTAGGTATTAGTATAAAAAAATAGTTTAAGACCTATTCTCAGACCAACCAAATATATAAAAAGAACTTTCATAAAAATCGGTTTATCCGTTTAGGAGTCCAATAAAAAACAGTGTGACACAAGATTTTTATATATAACACACATTAATATATTTATTTATATTGCTACACCAACACAACCAATAGGCTCAGTGACGCGGCCCCCCGCCCATGGAATCAATGGTCACGGGTTCGATTCCCGCATCGGAATAAATATATGTATGGCCTATAGATATCCGTATTGGACAAGCGAGGTAGGTTACAGACGTTATCTGTTCCTCCAGAAACGGGGAGGTCCGTGCTCAGCAGTGGGACATATATGGGCTGGGAAAAAAAATATTGCTACACATTATACTACAAACTAGACACTTGTTTTCTAATATTTGAAAAAACTGTATTAACATCAAGTGTCATCAACTAGAAGTTTAAAACAATGGGTTTGAAATAGAAATGATATGTTTTCTGAGCAAAGAGCCTAGTTTCCCATAAAGGCTTATGGAAAACCAGGCCCTCAGTGTGGAGATTCGTTGAATATTTTTTATTTATTTATTTATCATTATTAATGTGGCTGTGGTACGTGTTCAGATATCACGATATGGAGCGGTTGTGCGCGCGTAGAGACAACGTGCTGAGACTTTGGGCGTATCTGCTCGAGTTGCTTAGAGCGCGTCGCGCCAGGCTCGAGATCTCGTTGCAGCTGCAACAGAACTTCCAGGTAATTGATTAAAAAATTAGCGCAATGTACCACTGACTATCCACAGCTATTTACAAAGCTCTGTTCTCAGTTTCCAGGATCACTTTTTTTATGGGATCCTATCCCTGTCACTGACACGAATTTAATATACCTAATTTGTTGAAAATGACGGCGACGTGGTTCGCCACCCGTCACGTCCTGATTCTCACGAGGGCGAGCAGCGACCAATGGAGAGCCGTGACGCGATGAATGGTAGCGAATGGAGCTCTGTGGTCTCTGCCAACCACTGCGGGGGATAGGCGTGAATATATAAAAAAAGAATATCCCTGTCTTTCTAGAGAATCGAGCAGGCGTGTCACCTGATGGAAAGCAATCAACGCCACCCATTGACATCCGCAGCGCCATAGGCATTGTAGAAACGTTGTCGGTCAGTTGTTTTGAAGGTTCCAATGTCGTATCGGTTCGAAAACACCGCTAGAAGACGCTTGAATAGAATAGTGGTGCATGGAAAGAAGTTTATGTAAAAACGTGTCATGCCGGCCATCATATCGCCATTCATACAGAATGGTGGTGGTGATGGTGAAACCTTTGTTTTGTGCGGTAGTGGAAAAACACTATCGTACAAATATTCTTGACATCGTTCATTATTCTATATTTATGGTTGGAATGGTTATGGCGTTGGCTTATTTGTGGTGATGTGTGCTCTCTGTTTTCCAGGAGATGCTTTACATCTTGGACTCGATGGAGGAGATTAAAATACGTTTGTTGACCGACGACTACGGCAAACATCTGATGGGCGTCGAGGATCTGTTGCAGAAGCACGCTCTGGTTGAAGCTGACATCAACGTCCTGGGTGAAAGAGTGAAGGTATTTTCGATGTGTTGTTAATATAACTATTTTAATTAGCTTCAAGGATGATAGAGATGATGAAAATCCTACAAATTGCAATATTAAAAACAAAAAAAAAATTTGATCATATCACTCTCAAGTCACGTGATGGCAAACGTCAATCAAAAAGCATTACGTCACTTGTTCACAAATCACGTGACCCGTGTTAGCATTTTTATGTAAAATTTAAAGTAGATGAATTTTAAAGTTTTAATGGGTTTAAAAAAATATTTCTAAACACATTTAACTATATATCTGAGTTGTACAGATATATAGTGTGTGAGTAAACAAAATATCTGAGTTGTTTTAAACACTTTCTCAGTAATGGTCAACATTTAGTTGACTATTAACGACCCTTTAAATCTAGCTTAAAATCTCAGCCTAAACTAAAATTCGTTATAAACACAAAAGTTGGTTTTCGGCGTTATTATATGTTGATTATGGCGCGCTCTCTGAAGTCCTTTGCAAGCGTATTGAAAGATAAAAAAATATTTCAATTGGATAAGAGAGGAAGAGAGGAATGGGTTGTAAAAATAAGACAATGTATCCGGCGCAGTTATCATTAAGGTCTCCGTTGAAGAAACGTGGCCGAATCGGCTAAGATGACGTCAGTTCATCATGAATCGTTTACAGGTGGTTGTGGGGCAGTCCCAGCGCTTCCTGGAACAAGAGGAAGGCGGCTACCGTCCCTGCGATCCGGCCATCACGGTGGAGCGCATACAACAGCTGGAGAACGCTTACGCCGAGTTGGTGCATCTTGCAGTTGAACGCAGGTATGCTATATATACATATTTTATACTGACTTATGAAACAGCCTCTCCTCATTCCTCGTCATCAAAAGTTTCATCCCTACCATCTGGATGAGTGGAGATCCAGTACGGTGCGTTCTTCAAGAAACGTCTTTCCACTCACCACTACGCTATGGAACCTGATTATGATATTGGAACCTTCAAAAAACCAACTTACACTTTCCTCAGAGCCCGGCACTGCACTAGATTGTCCAGCAAATCATTTTGACTTATTTATTTATGGACCATCAATCAACAGGAGTTACATTATTCTAAATAGTTTCAAAATCATATTTAAATGTAATGCTAATTATAGATGGACACAACATTAACATAAAGTGAAAGCAGACAAATCAAATAATTATACAGAGACTTAAATGTTAGATTGAATACGGTGAGTGAATCTTAGTCGTAGAGGGTGTCTAAAGCGTTGTCTCTTTTCTTGTAATTGTGGTACAGTTTACACAACGTTCGAAGCGGGGCATTGATTCAAGAACGCTCCTTTTCATTCATTCATTCATTCATTCATTCATCCATTCATTTCATTTCATTTCATTTTCATTTCCAATAATACAATTTCTTAGAATTTTGTGGCTTTGTACATAGTTGTGTCTGTACAACTGTATGCTGTCTCAAAATTCTAAGAAATTGCATCAGTATAAAAATAGTTTTTTTTTTCTTAATAAAACTAACAAGCAGTCGAAATAACTTCTTAGGCAATGTAATCTTAAAGCCTTAAAATATTCGATGCTCTAACGTAAAACATTTGCGATAGTTAATTCACTACTCAAACTAATTTAAATTAGACGTATTAAAGAAAAGAAGGGATATGCATACTCGTTACAATTTCTATTGATTTTTTTAACAGGAAGCGTTTGGAGGACAGCCGCAAACTGTGGCAGTTCTACTGGGACATGGCCGACGAGGAGAATTGGATCAAGGAGAAGGAGCAGATCGTTTCCGTTGATGACATCGGCCATGACCTCACCACTGGTAAGTGAAATCGTATGCATTATGCCGGGCCCCCACTGCCAGAGATTAATAAGCGAATATTAGCTTAGCGGATCAGAGATTGAAATATTTATTTTTTCCCCTCGCAGTGTATCTACTGATTTCGAAGCACAAAGCCCTGCAAGCGGACGTGGACACACACGAACCCCAACTCATGTCCGTAGCGGCCGTCGGTGATGAGCTGATCGTGCAGGGACATTTCGGCGCTGATAGGATACAGGTAAACATATCATATTATCAGGAACATTTAGAAGCGGAAACAACTAAAATTACGAAGTAACACTGGAAAAGTGCTGGAGTGTGGCTGTTGATGATGATGATTAAGACAATAGTTCACCAATCCATCTTTACACGTTTAAAAGTTCCTCCTTCACGGATCGTTTGCTGCTTGATAGCACTTAGATATATCGTGTAATTTCTAGCACTTAGATATATCGTGTCATTTCTAGCAGTTAGATATATCGTGTCATTTCTAGCACTTAGATATATCGTGTCATTTCTAGCAGTTAGATAAATCGTGTCATTTCTAGTACTTAGATATATCGTGTCATTTCTAGCAGTTAGATATATCGTGTCATTTCTAGCACTTAGATATATCGTGTCATTTCTAGCACTTAGATATATCGTGTCATTTCTAGCACTTAGATATATTGGGTCATTTCAATTTCATGTCTAGCATTTTTGTCCTTGTCGCTCCATCTCCAGTCCCTGGATCTCGTCTGTCTTTTCTTGACTGTCGGAGAGCTTTGATGCAAATACTCGTTAGACACAATATATGAAGTGAATGTGTGTTTCTTAATTTTTTGGCTAAATGATTTGTATCAGTTTTAACAAAATCCGTCGTGCTTTAGGAACGTCTCCGCGACATACTGTCCCAGTGGAACCATCTCCTCGACGTGGTTTCCCTGCGCAAGAACAGACTGGACGCGGCCGTCCGCTACCACCAACTGTTCGCAGACGCCGACGACATCGACAACTGGATGCTGGACACGCTCAGGTTTATAAATTTATTTATTTCACCTTAACCCTTATCGGTCGCTAGCTTTTTATACGTAATTCTCGCTAAGTTGTAGCTACAGATACAGTTTTCGTTGACTTTATTCATTTTTGGGCTCAACACATTAAAAAATAATTGGAAAAGGCTATGATATATAACTGGAGATGTCAATTGCTCTGTTACGGATGTTTAACTAATAAGGCCTAAGTGTCTGCATCACTCTCGTCGTCACACAGAGCGAGTTTCAACATGTCTCGTCATGTCACCTGCCACATGACTTACGACCGCAGCGATAAAGCACTGTTGTCACGTGAGAGGTGACTTACGACTGATAAGGTATAATACTGCGTCGCTTTTTTCGCAAATTTTTCTAATATGTTGACTATTTTATAGGAAAATGTTATAAACAATGTATGAGTACACGATAAAGTAAAAATATATTTTCTTAATACAACTGTTATTATATTGTTATTTTATTATATTCTCAATACAAAGTTGTAGTACAAATTTGATTCCAGTTTTCAATAATCATTGGAAAAAAGCTTGGAGTGCAAAGGGTCATCGTTATTAGTTTTTTATTCCAAATGTTAATTAGTCACAGATTTATTGTACTCGTTTCATTTGGTCATGTTATATATAGCGACGACAGTCGTGTGACTAATATAATGATGGGTGTGAAATGAGGATGGTTAGAAGAAGAGAAAGAACAAGAAAGAATGAACTATATATAAATATAGTTCGAATGGTACGAGATGAAATCAAATGAAGGAGACAAGTGATGCTTAACTTTTTTTTTTTAATAAATTAATCTCTCTGACGATCAAATATTGTTTAGATTGGTGTCGTCCGAGGACACGGGCGTTGACGAAGCCCAAGTGCAGAGCTTGCTGAAGAAACACAAGGACGTTACCGATGAACTCAAGAACTACGCCAATATCATACAACAATTGAAGCAACAGGTGTGTATTAGAACAAACGTCTGGTCGCGACCTTTAACGCGGTCGCCGGCAAAAGGAAAGAGGTTTTATACTACAGTAAAAATAATTTCAGTGAGAAGGATAGACTAAGCCCTATTTATGTCGTAAATACTTTCAAAGCTTTCTGCGGCTTCTTGCAGAGTTAATAATTATTATAGATTTTTTTATTTATAGGATAAGAAGGCAAACGAGCGGGCGTGTCGCCTGATGGAAAGCAATCAACGCCGCCCGTAGACATCGGCAGTGCAGAAGCGTTGCCGACTTTTCAGAAAAGTGTCATTACGGAAGGGGGGAGGGGAGGAGGGGAAGGGGATTAGGCCTCCGGAACTCAAGGACCAACCATCGCAGCCAATGTTCATCCACCACACTAAACTATTAACAACACTGTACTGTTGGTTATCTTAGAGTAAGAATATGAATAATGGGAAGGGGAGGATTTAATAGGAGTGGAAGAAGGTAATAAAGGAAGGAGAAAGGAATTTATCCTCCAGATCTCAGTACTAGTAGTTAAATACACGGTAAGAGAAAAATGTTAATTTTCTGTGGCAATGCATATAGAGACGACGTACTATCACGTCGATCCGGGAACTAAACAAGGCTTCTCAAATAAAATCATAATCCGACTCAAACATATATATTATATATTTCACATCACTCAATCAAGATCACAACTCAAGCGTTTTAAATTCTTCTATTGTTTTCCAAAATAAATACAATTGTTTCTTTTATATTTCGAATTTTTGAAATTAAAGAACATTAAAAATATAAATTTGTCTAGGAAGATTTTATGTAAATATTTAAATACAACATTCAACATATCACTACAGTGATAGACAATCGAACCGAGGAACCATTCCCCCTCCCCCCATTCTTCTACTATTGCCCAACGATGGTAGTCCACGTTTGTGTGTGGTAAACTGTATATTTTATATCATCACTACAGTGCTTCCCCGGTCGTGCCGACCCACTCCTTCAACCATCGCCCAACGATGGTAGTCCACGTTCGTGTGCGATAAACTGTATATTTGTCGACAGGCCAGCGAGCTCAGTCCAGAGGACGCGAACAGTGCCGAGGTACGCGATCGTCTGTCGGCCATCGACGCCCGCCACGGCGAGCTCGCCGAGCTGGCTAGATTGCGCAAACAACGCCTGCTCGACGCACTCTCGCTGTTCAAACTGCTGGCGGAGGCGGACGCGGCCGACCAATGGATCGCCGAGAAACACCGCATGCTCGACACCATGCTGCCGCCCAAGGATATCGACGACGTCGAGATCATGAAGCACAGGTATACATGAAAACTCAAGACGTTTTTTTTTTCAACGTTTATTTACATTCAATTATAATATATATGTACTATTTTGTTCGATGACTTTCTGCCATCTTGTGGGTAATGACATGATACAGTTGTTGTAGAAATTTCGGGGATTAGGATCAAAAAACGCGACAAGTAGTTTTGGCAGTCGTCGCAGATTTTAATCTGACACTGCCTAAAGTATTCTGAAACAGGTGGAAATCTGAAGGTGCAAGGTCAGGGCTATATGGCGGATGCACTAACACCTCCCAGTCAAACTCTCTTAATTTTTGCCGTGTGAATTACAACGGTATGTGTAATCTAGCGTTATCGTCATGATAGATATTGTAAAACTGACTGTACTAGTCAGGTTCAATGAATATTACCATGTTTTTCGAAATGTTCATTTATTTATGTATTTATTTATGGCCTTTATTGCTACGTATATTGTGTTACTATATTTATACGATCTACCTTTATTACTATTTGTACAGTGTTTTAATATTTATTATTATTAATAAATATAATATTATATATTTATATCAGTGAGTCTTCCAGAAACCTCCTATTAGGTTTTAATGACCTGTCTATCTCTTCTCTTTTATAGTATTCACTGTATAGTAACGTAACTTTAAATTTTAATTTAATGTATGGAAAGTCTAAAGTTTTACTTAGCTAAGATCCGCGACAAGTTCTTAACTTGATCCGCGACAAGTCGCGGATCTTAGCTAAGTAAAACTTTTGACTGTCCACATAGTGATGGATTTCCGCAAAGTAACGTCTGACTCCATTAATAATCTTTAATTTAATGATTTATGGTTCATTTCTTTATGATGTGTTCTACCCATTTTCAATTCTTTTTATTATTGATACTTAATTTTGATTTTTATCATATATTTAAATGTTTTTATGTTCTATTCTGTACTTTTGAATTATATCAAGAATCGGCTAATGTTAAATGTTTTTGTTTTTCAGATATGACGGTTTCGACAAGGAGATGAACGCGAACGCTTCACGCGTGGCTGTTGTCAACCAGCTGGCCCGCCAGCTGATCCACGTGGAACACCCGCAGGCGTCGCGCATACAAGAGCGGCAGAGTGCGCTCAACAACGCCTGGAGCACGCTCAGGGAGAAGGTGTGTGAACGTTATAAGTTCATTTGGATTTAGACTCGATATAACTGTAGCGTGTCAGCCGTACTACCACGGCGAGACACGGGGTCTTTAGGGGGTTTTATCATCGATCTAATTGAGATTCTTCAACGTGAAATTAATTTATTTTGTCTATTCACTGTACATTTATATCTTACCATACTTCATCCACACTTTATCAATTTACATTTTATATCTCAATTTCTTATGCCGGATGGGTGACATGTCTATCCAAAGACGTCAGTCGAACTAACGGTTTTGTTTTTATATAAAATAATTTATTTCTTTTTTATTTTAAAAAATAAATTAAGAATTTAAAAAGAAATAATATAATATAAAAGGTTTTACTATATTCAAATAAAAAAATTTATTATTAGGTGTACAAATAAGTTTCCGCAGTTTTTTATAAAAAATTAGGAATTTATTGTAAAGGAAAAGTACATTACGTTTTATTCAAAGTATTTTCCATCATTTGCCACTACTTTTCCCCATCTTTCTGGCAACATTCGGATACCCCGTCGAAAAAACTCTTCATCTTTTGACGCTATCCACAAATCTACCCAATTTTTGGTGTCTTCATATGATGTGAAGCGCTGCTCAGACAGACCATGTGCCATCGACCGGAACAGGTGATAATCAGAAGGGGCTAAGTCTGGTGAATACGGCGGGTGGGGTAAAACTTCCCAGTTGAGTGTTTCCAAGTATGTTTTTACCGGCGCCGCAACATGTGGACGAGCATTATCGTGTAAAAGAATAATTTTGTCGTGTCTGGAGTAGTAATGGGCGCGTTTTTCCTTAAGTGCCCGACTCAATCTCATCAATTGTGTTCGGTAGAGAGCTCCAGTAATGGTTTCGCTTGGTTTCAGCAATTCATAATACACGACACCAAGCTGATCCCACCAAATACACAGCATGAGTTTTTTTCCATGAATATTCGGCTTAGCTGTCGATGTTGATGGTTCGCCGGGCTTAACCCATGACTTTCTCTTCTTTGGATTATCGTAGTGAATCCATTTTTCGTCACCAGTGACTATACGATGCAAAAAACTCTTTTTTTATTCCTGGCAAGCAGCATTTCACTCATGCATAATCGGCGTTCAACGTCTCTCGGCTTTAGTTCATATGGAACCCAATTTCCTTGTTTTTGAATCATTCCTAACGATTTTAAACGATGTGAAATTGCTTGTTGAGTCACTTGTAGAGTAAGTGCAAGTTCTTTTTGCGTTTGGGACGAATCTTCCTCCAATAGTACTTCTAATTCCATGTCTTCGTACACTTTCGGCCTTCCACTGCGTTCTTTGTCTTTAACGTCAAACTCACCGTTCTTAAACTTTTGAAACCATTCCTGACAACTTCTCTCACTTAAAGCAGCTTCACCATATGCTTCTAGAAGCAATCGATGCGCCTCAGCTGCAGATTTTTTCACATTAAAGAAGTAAATCAAAAGTTCCCGCAAATGATGCTTATTCGGAATAAAACTTGACATTTTTGCACGAAAAAAATTACGTGATGCTGATACGGAATCACTAGTACTTTAAGGTTATGGTGTTGCCAGATGACTAAACTTGGGATATTACGTTTTACATCTGACAATTTCTCCATAACCTTCTGGTGGGGCCATCTTTTGACAAACCGCGGAAACTTATTTGTACACCTAATACATTAGTGATACATTTATCAATGAAAGACTACAGTACCTCATATCTAAGGATCGTGGTCATCAGTAATGACGGACCACTTTGAGTGAATGGATCTCCAACGGCATCTGTCCATTGGTGGCAGAACTACATACATACATACATACATCACGCCCGTCACCCGTAGGGGTAGGGCAGGGACCACAGATCTCCGTCTGCTACGATCTCGGCACTCTCCACATACAAGCTCGCCGGTTAAGGGTACTAGTGACCTGGCCTTTTCTAAAAACTTCGGCAATTGGGCCAAGGTATGTTTTCCTTGGCCTTCCCCTACCGACCATGTACTGTTTTGTTTATAGGCGGAAGCGAAGAAGGATGAGCTGAAGGCGGCTCAAGGCGTGCAGACCTTCCACATCGAGTGCCGCGAGACGGTTTCATGGATCGAAGACAAGAAGCGCATACTGCAACAGACCGACAATCTCGAAATGGATCTCAACGGTACATTTCTTTCTAGTGTTTAGCCGCTCAAGTGCTTCATACTAAACTCAAAAAATTCCTCTTTTCATCTAAAGTAATTTCCATTATTTATTAAAAATTATCAGTCATTATGGGGGGGGGGGGAAGGGGGAGGGGCGTTGGGCCTCTGGAAATCAAACTCTCACCGGATGGAGCATGGTAGCTAAGCTCAGACGCCGGTTTTCTACGAGACTGTGGTACTTCCCGGGCGAGCCGGCCCATTCATGCTGCAGACAAATAATATACCATTCTTGTCAAAGTATTCGACTGCAGCGGGGCTCTACCACTCTCTTACTCTTCTTGGGACTTTTTTCGGGTGGCCTATGTCCAGCGGTGGACTGCCGCGGGCTGTTGTTGATGGTTAAATTCATTATTGTTAAACGAGCGCAAAACCAAAAGATGACAGAGTTTTTTTGTCTTTCAGAGTAACCACTCGCCACTGCTTTTTATTAATGTAGATCATAGTTTCCCAACCTTTACTGGACTAACGCCCCCTTCACAAGAAAAAAAAATTATTTATTTACATCATAATAATTAGATGAACATTTTGGACGGCTAGATAAAATGTTTTTTTGTGAAAATATAGGTATTATGAAATACTTCTATTTCCCCCCTCCCCCCCATTTGCCTGTGGACCTGCTAAGTGAAAACCTCCAGCGCCCATTAGGGGGGCGGTAACCCCCCCGTTGGGAACTCATGATGTACATAATACATCGAATACGTTGATTAACAGGTGTAATGACACTACAACGCCGTCTGTCTGGCATGGAACGCGACCTGGCGGCGATACAGGCGCGCATCTCGTCGCTGGAGGACGAGGCGAACGCCATCGAGCACTCGCACCCTGAGGAGGCGCAGCTCATCCGCGACCGCATCGAACAGATCAACCACAACTGGGAGCAACTCACGCACATGGTACGCTCGCTCTGAACTACCGCTTTATGGAATACTAGCTTTTGCCCGCGGCTTCGCTCGCACGGAGCTTGGTCCGCCACATTAAGTTTCGTGACAGATCATAGTGGCTTCCACATAAAAGATATATGCTGTCGCGAACTTTTATTTAGAACTATTCAAGACAAACAATCCTGCGGTACATCATCTTTGTGTAACTCCAATGGTTTAGGCAGCGTACGCCACGATAGCTCTCAGAGGCCAGATTTTTTTTCCGACTTAACTGACATGTATCGTTATATTACGATCAAAAAAATTACATAAAATCATCACAAATTGTAGCCTATATGTTATTCCGATGTACAACCTATATTAGTGTAAAGTTTCATCCAAATCCGTCCAGTAGTTTTTCGTGAAAGAGTAACAAACATACATCCATACTCACAAACTTTCGCATTTATAATATTAATAGGACATAGGTACACGAAAAACGGCGAACTCGGTCTAACCGTGAACTTTACCACATGTACACGCAGCCCAATGTCATTGAGATGATTAATGGAGTCAGGCGTTACTTTGCGGAAGTCCATTACTATGTGGACAGTCTGAACTTTTATTTGGCTAAGATCCGCGACAGGCGAACAAAAATTGAACAATAATAATGGAAGAATATATAACCGACCGATTGGTTCATTGGCGGGGCCCTCCGCCCGCGGAGTCAATGGTCGCGGGTTCGATTCCCGCATCGGAATAAATATTTATATGGATTTATAAATGTTTATTCCGCGTCTGGTAACCCCTCCAATCCGCATTTCCTTTCCTGCCCCTTCCTTTCTTCTCTATCCTTTCCCTTCCTCTCCGCCAATCCAATTGGTCTGCCGTGCCAATGGATGCGTGGCTAGGGGCGAGCCTAGTCGAAAGCGTGCCGATCGTCCCGGGGTCGGGCTCCCCCGGGGACTATGGTGCCTTACCTCAGCATGCAGGGCTCTGCTGGGGCTGACCTCCATCCTCCCTTGCGGCTCGTGGGATTCACTAAGACGAATTTAATATACCTAATTTGTCGAAAAAATGACGGCGACGTGGTTCGCCACCCGTCACGTACTGATTCTCACGAGGGCGAAAAGCGACCAATGACGAGCCGTTTCACTGCGATGAAGGCAGCGGATGGAGCTCTGTGGTCTCTGCCAACCCCTGCGGGGGATAGGCGTGAAAATATATAATATATATATAATATATAATACTGGAAGAAGTGGATGTCGGGCGGTGACAGAGAACCAGTTTCTCCGCTCGGTGAGTGGAGGTTTTAACTGAGCCGTCCCCCATTTGCATCTGTATGTAGTGTGAGTTGATATGTAATTGATTAAAATGTATACTGCAGAAGGAAATAAAATTATCTATCTATCTACGTATTCGCTAAAGGCGTCTGCGACGCTCTTTGTCCAAGCTCGTTTGCCTGCTTTGCTGCGTAAAAAAAATTTTCATTGTAAAATTTCGTTCACAGCTGAAAGAGCGTGACTCCAAATTGGAGGAAGCCGGCGATCTCCATCGCTTCTTGCGCTCCGTGGATCACTTCCAGGCTTGGCTCACGAAGACCCAGACCGATGTTGCTTCCGAAGGTAAGATTTACTTATCTCAGCCAGGGTTTCTATGTATGATAGATAGATAACTTGTTTATTCAAGGCACAACACAGACAACATCGAAAATAACAATCAAAATGAAAATTAAACTAAAAACTAGAGTAAAGTACTACACAAGTTTTCGGAATAACTTAAAACATTCGTTAATGTGTGGAAGAATAGACCTTGGCTCAGCTTATATATAGCTTATATATAGCTGGCTTAGCTTGTACTATTAATGGAGTCAGGCGTTACTTTGCGGAAACCCATCACTATGTGGACAGTCAAAAGTTTTACTCAGCTAACATCCGCGACAAGCAAAACAATAACAGAAAATTAATAATGTGTGTTTTTCCGTTGGGTTAAGTGGATTTATTTGGAACCTAAACCAAAAACTTACCGAAAATCGGCCATCAACTCTCCACCCACCAACCACTATACACAACGCCAAACACACACTACCACTTTTCCATCTTGTAAACGACACGTGTTTCGCCCCAACACGAGGCATCTTCAGGTATAGTAGACTCTACGGAAGACAACCGAAAAGTTAGCTTGTATACCATATTCTCATCTTATGTGTTGTTTCCGAAATAGAATAGGACCGTCCTATTGCTTCCCATGGGTGTCGTAAGAGGTGAGGTGATAAATGCATTGGCTCAGGGTGAAACTACCTTTTTCGAAGTCCATGGATAAAAATATACGTACGGTACACAACAGATGTTCATTCCGAGTCTATTGCCACTAATGCAACTTGGTCAAGCGTGGCGGGTTAAATGTCCCATCTTCAGGAAATGGGGTGACTCATACATGATCTATATGGGCTGCAGGAAAAGGAAGGCAGCAACATCTAAAACCAATCTGCGACCCCTAATCCGCCCGTTAAGCTTTGGGATTGTGGCAGCAAAAACCGAGGGGGTTTTGAGCAAGGCCAATTTCCAGGATGATGATGAATGGATATCGAAATAATTCTGTATATAAGTAAACAGCTGTTTAACAAGTTGACTGCCGCGTCACCCTTATTGCGGGTGATAGCGAAAGTTCAAACGCGCTCGCGTCACCCGTATTTGAGTGACGTCGATTTGAGTACTTACAAAGGATCTTCGTCCTCTACCTACCTAACATTTACAATTTTCTAGGTCATAATTTTGTATAGCACCAAAAAATTTTAATTCCAGATATACCGTCATCCCTACCCGAAGCAGAAAAACTGTTGTCACAACACCAGACCATCAAGGAAGAGATAGATAATTACAAGGACGAATATGCAAAGATGATGGAGTATGGTGAAAAGATAACCGCTGTAAGTTTTGTTTATGTTTAATAAATTTTTTATGGGATAGGTAGGCAAACGAGCAGGCGCATCACCTGATGCAAAGCATACAAAGCCGCCCATAGACATCCGCATTGCTATAGGCAGTGCTGAAGTGTTGCTGGTTTTTAACCCTTTCGTTGCGAGCACCGGATATAGCCGGCATCCACTCGATGACCCGTGTGTACGAGCGCCGGCGCGATACCGCTCACCCAGCGGCCCCGCGATACTTTTATTTCTTTCGTTCGTATGCACGTATCACATCGATAGCGCTTGTCACTCTTTAGTTCGTTTTCATTTGTTTTACTCCAAAACGAAGACATGCACTGGGTTCAAAGCAATCGGGACAACAATCACGCTCCACTCTTCTTCAAACTAACAGTGTTCGCGAAGCTTCAAAGCGCGAACCAGTCCGCTGAAATAAAAGCATATTTCTGTCGTGCTAGAGATCGACTTCTCCGTAGTCGTATCCGACACGTTTACATTACGTGATCGAAAATACGTTTACATTGCGTGATTAAAATTTATCGTTGCGAAATAAATTGCTAAGAATTTAATTTGATACATCATTTACTCTAAATTGTATTTTCTTTTGTGCGGAGCGGAATGCCGTAACGAAAGGGTTAGTTATAAACAAGACTTGGAAAAAACCATTGTTTATATAAGATTAGAAAAGTCTTTACAAAAAGGAACACTCACCGTGTGCTGTGTGCGCGTTTCCGGCGGGACACCTCGTACAGCGGGAGTGTCGCCGCAAAAAGAGCGCTCGTATCAAAAGGGTGGGTGGAAGGTGTGATTTTTAAATCTTAAAAGTAAACTACAACTCGGAAATAAAAAAGATTGCGATGGACTCCTGCATGCTACCAAGTCTTACATATGCGAGCCAAACATGGGTGTATAGTGAGAAAGTAAGGAACTAAATATTGTCTTGCAAACACGCAACGGAAAGAAGCATTTTGAATATAAGAAGAGTGCAAAGAATGAGAAATGTAGACATTCGGAAGAAAACGAAAATAATAGATACTCTCGAATGCCGTCTAAAAAATTGGTGAAGGGCAGGGTATCTTGCGAGATGTAGGGACAATAGGTGGACCCGCAAGATAACAAAATGGCTGGGTCCAACGGGAAAAAGGAGTGTACGAAGACAAAGGAAAAGATGGGCAGACGACATTGTAGAAACAGCAGGATAAACTGGATGAGCCAAGCTTGGAATGCGTGAATATAATAAAATGTTTATATATATTTTAGGAGCCATCGACGCAAGACGACCCGCAATACATGTTCCTTCGTGAGAGACTGAAGGCACTGCGCGAGGGCTGGGCTGAACTGCAGCAAATGTGGGAGAACAGACAACAGCTCCTCGCCCAAAGTCTGGAGCTGCAACTGCTGCAACGGGACGCGCGGCAGGCTGAGGTGTTGCTGTCGCACCAGGAACACAGGTGACGATTCCTCTCCCACTCATTAGTTTACGATAGTAATGCTACCATTGTCATTAATCGGTTTTGTTTAGCTTGACACCCGTATATTTGTTTGTTTGTTTGTTTCATATCTTGCGATGGCTTTTTCAATTACTTCTACTAAATTTATTTATTTATTTATTCTGTACAAAAACAAGTTACAGCTTTGAAAGAGTAATATATATATATATATATATAAAAATTGACTTTTCCCGCCAACTCACATCAGTGACGTGTTATTTTATTTTCATGATCTTATATTATTGTCCGTTATATTGTTTAATTCTGGTGGTGTATTATACAATATACTTCCATAATGGCGTAAAGTGGAGTGGAATAAAATAAATGCGTGTATCGTGACGTTTTAAGTTGACTGAAAAAGTCCATAGAAGGTTTTGGTAGAAAAGCCACCATTTTGTCGAGATTTAACGCGTTAAATTGACTAGTTATATTTAAAGAGATTTAATGTTATCGTATTTTACTTGACAATGGCATAATAGTTATAACTAATCGCCATCACAGAAAATAATCAATGTAAACATAATAGCGTCCGGACTATGAGTCTTAAGAATTGCGCACAGCATGACCACATTATAATTATAATTAGGGTAACTTATTCACACTTTTATCACAATGAAAAAAAATTAAACAGATAATAAAAATATGCATAACAAAGATATCCCGGAGCGATCGCTTTAGTCGATGTATTTTAATAATGAATCTGTATTGTGATCAATATCATAGTATAGTACATTACTGGAGCGATTCTTACGAAATTTTGCATACTCACTGATTCCCCGTTTGTCAGCAGTTGACCAGAGGAATTATTCGGCTGTTACTCGTAACCCCCTCGAGTTTAGGCTCATTTATTGGTTTATATATATATATATATATATATATATATATATATATATATATATATATATATATATATATATATATATATATTTATCTCTTTGGTTTTCGTCTCACATACGAATGTTGCGAATCATACATTATAGATACGACTACGATTTACTTTTCGTATGACTTCTGTTTGTTCTTCACAATGATGTATTTTATGTCATTGTAATTATCCTCCTGACTTATGATATGCAGACTCTTGTTTGTATGAATACTCGCTTAATTAGTTAGGACGATAAGTCCAGTCATTTAGTTTGAAACAGCCCAATTCACTCCACTTCTACTATAAGTGCTACTCAACTTTTTAAATAGTCGCTTTTCTTCTTTCTAACCAACCAATTAGACTGTTTCTAAATTGTTATTTGTAAAAAAAAGGTTTTCGGTAAATGTAGTCCAAAGTAATTCATACCAATTAGGTCCAGATCATTTTATGGCAATAAATTATATGCTTTATTTTTTTGGTTGCGTCCCATTCGGATATTTCTCTATTTAATACAATTGAATTTATTATCATATGTATAGATTTATGTATTCTATAACGCAAACTTATCGCTATCAAGTTTATGGCTAACATAATTTAAGCCTGTCATAGTGGAAAGTAAAATGAATGGCTTTTATTGCGTGATGTTTGTTCACAAATTGTTACGAACGTCACGCTATCGAATAGGGTTGTAACGAATTAATGTGTTTGTGACGTACGCCAAAGCGAATATGTAAATATAACAATCGCGAATGTGTTTATTGAGCATTTGCATTTGTAAAAGCTGATATCAACTTGATGAAGGTTTCTAATGCTAAGCCTAACTATGCTAATGAGAAAATATTTTGCACCTTTCTTCAATGCGATAAATAAATTTGGATTGTCTTGTATGGAGCACAGCACAAATATTTCTTTAATTTCATTGTGATATTATTAACACGTTCGCTGCTAGCGCCGCATATACGCGTCATATCAGTTTTTGTATTTCAGTCCCCCGCCGAAAAAGAGCGGCGTATTTACATTTTTAGTTTATAATAAATTATATATAATTTAAAAAAAATTCAATGCCTTTTTAAGTTATATTATAAGAAAAAAATCTATGGGCTGTGTTACAAGACTTTCTTCTCAAGCCCCGGTAGCGAGCGTGTTAATTTCTTTAATGAATGCTATTGTTATAATTAATGAGTATTCTTTGAATTTCGTGTCATTTTTACTTTTACACGCTTACAACTCTATACGCAAATCGCGATGGAATCTTATTTATATAATTTATATTATAACAAATGCAAAGGCGAATGCGAAAATATGAGATTGCGAATTTTGCAAATATATTAATTGTAAATGCAACATTCGTTACAACCCTAATAATTGCGATAGCACATTTATGCAGGCCAAACTCAATAAGAGAAGATTGCGTGTCAATGTCAATAATTTAAAAGTGGTAACTAGATAAATATAGTTTATTTGGCCTGGATAATGTTTTTGTTGTGTTCCCATCTTTGAATATAATCATCTTTATTAAACCGAATTGCAAATATCTCATTTGTTTTAATGATGCCATAGCATCAGCGTATAATTCCCACAAAAAAGATCAATATTTGTACCGCGTATCGATTAATACTCCTAAAATTGAGAAATACTACAGATACACTATAGACTATTTAAACTAAAAATACTAAATTTGTTGTACAGCAAGTTATGCTATATTGCTGTGTTAGTTAGATTCATTTCTTTGTCTAGGTCATTTGCGATCTTAATTATTATTTTGCTCTGAAATGGAAACACTACGCACGAAACTATTTTAACAGTCGCATGTATTTTGATTGTACGCAATTTTTTATTTATTGATCACTCCCATTTCTATTTTAAGTTTAATCAATAAAATAAGTCATGAAAAGCAAGTTGGTTTTTACAGGCTAGCTAAGACTGAGCCACCGATTAACTTGGAGCAAGCAGAGAATACGATCAAGGAACATGAGGCATTCCTCACGACCATGGAAGCCAATGACGACAAGATTAATTCTGTGGTGCAGTTTGCCAATCGCTTGGTGGAAGAGAGACATTTCGACGCTGATAAAATCCAACGTAAAGCTGAAAATATTGAGGCTAGGCGTAACGCCAACAGGGAGAAGGCGTTACAGCAAATGGAGAAACTGCAAGACCAACTGCAATTGCACCAATTCCTACAGGATTGCGACGAGCTTGGAGAATGGGTCCAAGAGAAGAACCTCACGGCCCAAGACGACACTTATCGTTCGGCAAAGACTATCCACTCGAAGTGGACGCGCCACCAAGCCTTTGAAGCTGAGATCGCGGCCAACAAGGAACGCTTGTTTGCCGTTCAGAATGCCGCCGAGGAACTAATGAAGCAGAAACCGGAGTTTGTTGAAGTAATCTCCCCGAAAATGCATGAACTTCAAGATCAGTTCGAAAACCTTCAAACGACAACCAAAGAGAAGGGCGAGCGGCTGTTCGACGCGAATCGCGAGGTTCTCTTGCACCAGACTTGCGACGATATCGACTCGTGGATGAACGAGCTCGAGAAACAAATCGAAAACACCGACACCGGCACTGATCTGGCATCTGTCAATATTCTGATGCAGAAGCAACAGATGATCGAGACTCAGATGGCTGTTAAAGCGAAGCAAGTCACCGAATTAGAGACGCAAGCGGAGTATTTACAGAAGACTGTGCCAGACAAGATGGAGGAAATCAAAGAAAAGAAGAAGACGGTCGAACAGAGATTCGAACAGCTCAAAGCGCCCCTACTCGAACGGCAACGGCAGTTGGCCAAGAAGAAGGAAGCCTTCCAATTCCGTCGCGACATCGAGGATGAAAAACTGTGGATTCACGAGAAGATGCCTCTTGCAAATAACACCGATTTCGGCAACACGTTGTTCAACGTACAAATGTTGCAGAAGAAGAATCAGTCTCTCAAGACTGAGACGGATAATCACGAGCCTAGGATCCTGACTGTCATATCTAACGGACAGAAACTAATCGATGAGGGCCATGAAGATGCGCCTGAGTTTAAGAGACTTATTGACGAACTCACTGAGCGATGGCGAGAACTTAAAGGTAAGCAGAACGTACATATTTATTTATGGTATATGGAGGCGAACAAGCAAGCGTGTCGTCATATTGGAAAGCAATTAATCCCGCCCGTAGTATATGTCTGTAACACCCTTTGCAAATGCGTTGCAGGCCTTTGAGGTGAGTAGGCTTGTTTTTGAATGTTCCAATGGTTTTTATAAAAAAATAAAAATTACTTTTAAAATGAAATAAATAAAATAAAATAATTTTAGGGCCAAAACAAGATATTCTCGTTTACCCGACCGGTTATAACTGAGTGAAACATCCTAGCTCTCTGATACTTTGGATCTTTATTATCATCGTCTTTGCTGTCGTTAAGCCTTAGGATTATCTTCTTCTCAGAGTGCCTCTCTGACTATCACTAAAAATCATGCCTCCAGGGAATTTGAGAGTGAGACAGATTGCTTTCTTCACACTCATCACTCTCTCAAGTCTGGCAGTTAAGGGTACTCTTGACATAGCGTTTCCTAAATACTGGCAATTTGGTCAAGGTATGTTTCCTTGGTCTTCCCCTACCAACTCTTACCAAAGTTTGAGCTGGTTGGCGCGCCTTAAAGAGCCTTATGTGTAGCTGTGAACTGTCGCAGGCTGTTGATAAATGATGTAATAAAATTATTTGAAATTTCAGATGCCATCGAAAATCGCAAAAACAACCTTTCGCAATGGGAGAAGGCTCAGCAATATCTGTTTGATGCCAATGAAGCGGAGGCATGGATGAGTGAACAGGAACTGTATATGATGGTGGAAGACAGGGGCAAAGATGAGATCTCTGCGCAGAACCTCATGAAGAAACATGAAATATTGGAGCAGGCAGTAGACGATTACGCGCAGACTATCCGGCAGCTGGGTGAAACTGTCAGACAGTTGACCAGCGAAGAACATCCTCTAAGGTAATATAAAATTTTTATTTATATTGTTTCAATACCTACTATTAGTTCACACTCTCCATATATTTACTAGCTAACCCGGCAAACGTTTCTTAGCCATAAAAATTTATAAACATATTTTTAAAAAGCAAACAGAAAAATCTGGGGAGGGTCACCCTTATTACCTAGGTGTATAAAAATATTTTATGATCTTTAACGAGAAGAATATATTGTACAAAAAACTTTCATAAAAATCGGTCAAACTGTTTCGGAGGAGGAGAGGAGAATAAACTGTCACTGTGACAAGAGATTTTTATATATTTATCTAATATCTTGTTCAAATTTTCAATCGTTAATAAAATACTTTTTTATTCATCCACTCAAGTTCAAATACATATTTTTAAAACTTACAGTGGATGACACTTGATGTTAATTGGGTTTTTTTTAAATAGTAATAATTCATTAGTTAAATTCAGCTAATGAATTTTAGTTTTATATGGAAGAATAAAAATTCTCTGTATATATTTATTATCATTGTAATTATTTTATAAAAATTAATTAAAATAAAATTATCCTTTGTTGACCTAAGTAGGAATTGACTTTTTATATTACTTGTAAAAGAGAATACTGACTTTGTTTTTATTATTACTAAGGTTCTAATTACCCATTAGAACTAAGCCAATGGCCATTATGAATATATATTCATTTATTCATATTAATAATATAATACCCATATGGGGTCACATCAATAGTCCAGTGGGGAGAATCGAATCCATGAACTGCCTGAAACTGGAAGCGTGGTCCGAATGAGGTATTGATGCTTCTGATTCCTTTTTATATTTATGAAAATAAAAATTAGTATTTCTTATTCTCTTATATGGTTGGGATGCGGAAATTTGTATTCTCGATCTGCCGGCAAATAAAGAGGTGGGATGACAATTTACCTAATATATTTAGGAATGGAGGAGATTAAGGGAGGACGTAGAAACTTGAAAGAAACTGGGGAGGTCAAGTTATTCTATGACACAGGGTCATAGAATAACTTGACAAAAAAACTGGTTACTGATGGCACAATTAATTTTTTTAATTTATAGTGTTTTAATTATAGTGTAATTGTAAATACTCTGATCAGCGAATAAAGGCTTATCTTTAATCTCGATCTAGACTTAGCATTTCATCGAATTTGTACTTGAGTTAATAATGTTTTGTATATTTACAGTGAGCAGATCTCTGTGAAGCAGTCACAGGTGGACAAATTATATGCCGGCCTCAAGGATCTGGCTGGAGAGCGTCGCGCCAAATTGGACGAGGCTCTGCGACTCTTCCAACTGTCCCGTGAAGTCGATGACCTGGAACAGTGGATCACCGAACGGGAGCTGGTTGCCAGTTCACAGGAGCTGGGGCAAGACTACGATCACGTCACTGTAAGTATTTTGGGGTTGTAACGTATAATAAAGTATTTTGAATTGAGGTTGTAACGAATGTCTATAATTAATGCGAAGGCGAATGCAGATAATGCGAATTTAAAAACTATTTTTCATACAAATGTATAAGAAATCATTTTATTGGTACATATACAAGAGACACGATATTCGTGTAATGTGATGTGTAAATAAATGCGAATTTAAATAGTTACAATGCGAATATCAACTGACATTAAGAATGAATTTATTTTTTTATTTAAAATATTTTTGTCACACTCACTTAAGTTTATAATTGCTCCAATATTGCGAATTGCGAATGGGTTAACATAAGAAAGATTATTTATAAGCATTGTTTATAACTTATTTAAAAAAAATCACTTTTTATTAATTAAAATTGTGAAACTAGCAATGCAATTTTTTTTTGAGGTTAAAGCAAATAATGCGAATGTATAACATTGCAAATTTTTAACATAATATGTAGTCATGTGAATAAAGCCAAATTGCTTAAGCCTAAATTGCGAAGGAAAGAAGATATCTCATTAAAATTATTTAATAAAATCAACGTCATTGCCATTCGATGGAAATATTTCCTATTCTATATCACAACATACATTTTTTTTATTCTATATCACTCTTCTGATATTGCTTTGGCCTGTATATATCATTCTTCTGTTTCTCTCCCTTGTTTTATATATTTCTATACCATTTTTTTTTGTTCAAAGCAAGTGATCCTATTATCCATGATTGGGATTTTAAACTTTACACAGAATTACACAAATAGTAGTTTATAATAAAAAAAAATTGTTCCCGAGGGAAGTGTCTTAACGTCAAGTGTTTCTAATGCAGCTACTGGTATCACTTGTCCAAATATAATAATTATCATATCTTAATGTTTTCATAATTCAAACATATGGATTGAAAGTAATTAGATTTTAGTCACATTGTAACAGCCAGGGGTTATGGATTCAAATACCAGTAGAAATGAATATTTTTTTATTAACACAATTTATCATTCGCTTCTTCAAATTCTCTTCCAATTGCATTGAATAATTATTTTCAAAGGGACAATTTCACTAGAGAATAACTTCTGAGGTGCATGAAGCACTAAAATAAAGTTCCTGTCATTGTAATTAAATTTGAAAGCACATTGAGGGTATTTTATCATTTATTCAAAATTGGATGCACAAACAATAATAAATAACCCATACTTAACCTTTGTGTAAAGCGATGCTCAAGTTTCTGTTTGATTATTTAAAAAATGTCTGACTGTTATCGTCAAGTGTTTGGAAATTAAATCATCTGCAGTTCACAGTGGCTATTACGATTAGAGGGTTACCTAGTTAAAACAATCGAAATATTTTTCATAATACTAATATTATGTTGTAAATATTATATAATATGTTATGTTAATAAAATTTACTGTATATCGCTTTTTGGGATGTTCGTGCAGACTTGAAATTGTTTGCGGGTCCATGTATTCTTATATTTTCTTTAATTTTTCCTTCAATTGTATAAACATAGTATTAAAGGTAAAAGTTAACAGCACATGTGCTATTAAATAATTTATATAATTATTCGTTTGGCGCAGCTCCTCTGGGAACGTTTCAAGGAGTTTGCTCGCGAGACACAGGCCGTGGGTTCGGAGCGAGTTGCGACTGCAGAGCGCATCGCTGATCAGATGATCGCTATGGGACATTCGGATAACGCCACCATCGCCCAGTGGAAGGAGGGCCTCAAGGAAACCTGGCAAGACTTGCTAGAACTTATCGAGACCAGAACACAGGTATGTAACCCACAGTGGTTCAATCAATTAATCAACAGTCCACGGCAGTCCAATGCTGAACATACGCCTCCCTAAGACGCTTCACCTTATCTAGTCTTCAGCTTCACACATCCAGTTCCTACATATACACGCATATTTCACACCAAAACCAGATCTATATACTTTTGAATTATCACCATCCACTTGGTAATATCGCATCAAAATAAGTGTAGTCGTTTCCAAGAATAGAGTGAGCAAAAACACAATAATTCATCAGTTGACTGGTAAATTAAAAAAAAGTTGTTAAACTGGTAAATGAGCAAAAGGTTGTTTGCTCAAAAGTACTCTTAACCGACGAGCTTATGGGAAGCGAGTGATGAGTTTGGATGAAGCAAAGAAGGTGAGTCGGGTTAGTGAGGTGGATCTCTGGCTGAACAAGCGTGAATGTATGTTTGTATGTATTTATGTATATATGTATGTATGATAATTCGATTGTAACCAATCCCTGCAGCGCCCATTATCTGCCGTAGACTAAGGATGCAAAAATTGAAAAGGGAAGAAGGAAGTAATAAAAAGGAAAATTGGTAGCATTTTAACTTGACTCTCATATTCTGTGAGGCTGTGAAACTCTGCCAGTCGATCCGATACATTTATTACGGTTTAGTCGACACATGGATGAGAGACTTCGCTTGTCTCAGCTTCAACGGCAACAAATTCCATAATCGAATAGCCTGTACTGTGAAAGATTGGCCAAAGAATTTGGTTGGTTGGATGAGCAACCGTTTTTAATATTAAGTTTTTAAATTTTCAAATTATGGACGTTAAAAATATGTATTTGCCCAAAATGGTTTAAAAGCTTTAGTAATTTAAGTACCATCAGTCAATGTATCAATACAGTATTACGCAAGTGACACCAATGACTATTTGAATAATACTAAATTTATCATAAAGTAAAGTATATGTCATCTTGGTTTACTGTTACTTCTTTTTAGTGTGCCTCGCTAACAGTTGGCAATCATCACGGTTGGCATTTGAAGGCTCTGAATACTTTTTTAAGTCCCTAGCGAGGCTAGAAAGTTGGGCAGTACTCGCTGTTGCAATATTAATGTCATTTTATAATAATAATAATAATTTACTATTACAATATATGTTAAATCCAAATGTTCTCAGATGCTGGCCGCGTCTCGCGAGCTGCACAAGTACTTCCACGATTGCAAGGACACATTGCAGCGTGTGAACGAGAAGGCTCGCGGTGTCAGCGATGAGCTAGGTCGCGACGCCATCAGCGTCAGCGCGTTGCAAAGGAAGCACCACAACTTCATGCAGGACCTCAGCACTCTGCAGCAACAGGTTACTAGCTTTCATTTTTCTGTTCATATTTTTCATTTTATTTTTGCAGCCCTTATATGAAACACTGCTAGGCACTTAACTGGAGGATTCTATATAAACTCACCAAACTTTAACCAATCTATTAATAGCCTCTGGCAGGCCACTGTGGCAACGTGGTGTTTCTCAACCACAAACCCCTTGTGCGACTGTGGACGAGGCACACTTGACATCCTGCTTTCTGTGCCTTGACACTTGCTTAGCAGATGACCCTATGATGGCAACAGATAACGCGGTGTCAGTTGCTAAGTTCTGGGTTGGTAGCGTCTGATGCCTGCTGACTCGAAGAAAAAGAATAAGAATAAGAGGCCACTGCTAGATATAGGCATCCCCCAAGAAGCGCCACCTAGCCTATATCTTCGGCTTTATGCGTGAAGCCGAATATGTCGCACCATCTAACCGGGGGGCGTTCTATACTACGTTTCCCGAGACACTGTGTCCACGCGCGTGAAATGAAATTTAGGGCAAAATGCACCTTACTGGATCGCCACTTGTCCATATGCCGGATTATTATATATATTACGGAGGGAAGAAGAAAAAGGTTGGAGGCATCAAGATGTGGCGTTGAAGTCGAATGGAGAGTGTCTTGGAAAGAAAGAGTTATCAATCAAGAAGTATTGGATAGGCTTAAATAGAAGTATAATCTTACAGCACAATTGACAAATGAAGGAAGTCTAAAATTAAGCATCTGATTCATCATGAGTTTTATTTGAAATATTTACTGATATGAGTTAGTCTTGGATAAATTTGCCTCATTGACAACTGGTGAGTGCTTAAGATATACCTGGTTCACAAGGTCTTTTGATTGACCTCATCCGCGCTTGGCCTGATAGAAAGAAATAAAAGTGAAATCTAACGCTTACATCCATACAAACACACAATCACGCCTGTTTCCCGTAAGGGGAGGCAGCGACTACAGATCTCCTCATGCAAGCTCACTAGTTACTCTTGACCTGGCCTTCCTAAAAACTTCGGCAATTTTGGTCAAGGTATGATTTCCTTGGTCTTCCCCTACCGACCCTTCCATCCACATCTGCAACGTAAACTTTAGTGGCCGCGTTGACCACTTCTTCAGAACTCCTTAACCACTTTAACATCATTCATCTCATCTATAACGATTGTTGGGATAAAACTCTTTTCAAGTCTAGACATTATTCAAACATCTTATCATTTTTAACAGGTTGAGGCGATAAGTTCAGAGTGCGCTCGCCTAGGAGCGTCATACGCTGGTGACAAGGCGCTGGAGATAACCCGTCGGGAGGCGGAGGTGCGTGAGGCGTGGGTGGCGTTGCAGGCCGCGTGCGCCGCCCGCCGGAACAAGCTTGAAGACGCCGACCACCTCTACCGTTTCCTCAGCCAAGTGCGCACGCTCACACTGTGGATGGACGACGTCGTGCGTCAGATGAACACCGGCGAGAAACCCAGGTACGGGACACGGGAGTGAAGAGGAACCACAAGTTTTTTTTCACAGGTCACATATGTTGAGCACGAGCCTCTCCATTTCTGGGAGAACGGACTTTAACGCTTGTCCAATGCGGATTGGTAAGGTTACCAGACTTGAAATAAATATCTCTAGGCCGTACATATATTTATGCGGGAGGTCTAACTAGCGACTCACACATTGACTCCGTGTGTGGGGGGCCCCGCCACTAAGCCAATGGGTCGCCGCTTGCACCGGAACTACAATAGATGTTTCTTAATCATTAAAACGCAGACTTTTGTAGATATCCCCACAATTGTGTGTGGAATATCGATCTTAAAATTACATACTACATACATATCGTCACGCCTGTCTCCCGCAGGGGTAGGCAGAGACCACAGATCTCCATCCGGTACGATCTCGACATACTTTCCTTGCTTCCTCCACACTCATGACTCCCTCAAGTTACCCGCCAGTTAATATTAAAATTACCGACCAAAATTTGTCAAACGACAATGACCAAGTGAAATGCCTGTTCGTTTGCCTTCCTATCTTATAAAAATAAATTATCTGTTCTAAGTGTCAGAATAAATATCACAAGCATTTTCAAAAAAATATTTACATTGCACTTACTTTAACCTGAATCTAGATGAATTTCTTATCATTTATAATGGCACGTACAATACAGGAAATCTTAGTGTAAGACCGAAATTATGATGAAAGATGCTGCAGAAGCAATAGCAACAAGTCTTGACTTCTGTCAGGGTCGAATTTGCAGCTTAACTTCTTTATCGGTTGGTTATCTATGGCATCCGTTTTGAGATTACTGCCAGAAATGTTTTTGTTAAAGATATCCAGCCAAAGTGTCTTTGATTCACATTGTGACCAGGGTTCTAGAAATTTAAGAGTTTGGCAGTTGATGTATCTTAGGTGCTCACCAGTTGTCCATGTAGCAATTATAATTTTCTTTCCTCAAATCATATTAATAAATATTTAAAATAAAACTAATGATGAATCAAATGTTCAGATTATCCATCCAATTCAATATTATTTCTATCGAATAATATATCTATCCTATCCAATATTTATGAAAAATTATTGGATAGGATACATACTCTTTCTTTCCAAGACACTCCATTCGATGTCAATATCACATCTTGATGCCTCCAACCTGGTTTTTTGTCTGGGTACAGCTGGTGCTAGTAAAAAACTTTTTTGAATGCTGACTAGGACCGATAAGCAGATAAATTAAGTATAGTTACTGCCGAAATATAAACCAGATATTAAGAAAAATGTTTTACAGGGATGTGAGCGGTGTTGAACTACTAATGAACAACCATCAATCACTGAAGGCAGAAATAGACACCCGCGAAGACAACTTCACGGCTTGCATATCACTCGGAAGGGAGCTCCTGGCGCGCCAGCACTATGCCTCCTCAGACATCCGGGAGAAACTGCTTCAACTGACCAACCAACGCAATGCGTTGCTTCGGCGTTGGGAAGAACGCTGGGAGAATCTGCAGCTCAGTAAGCACCTTTATAATATATGGTCCTACACTACTAATTCACACGTTTTATGTAAACCCTGATCAATATCAATATCAGCCCGCTGCAGTCCACTGCTGGACATAGGCCTCACTCAAGGCACGCCACCTAGCCCGATCTTCGGCTACACGCATCCAGTCTCTGCCAGCCGCCTTGCGCAGATCGTCGCTCCATCTAGCAGGAGGGCGTCCCACACTACGTTTGCCGAGTCGCGGACTCCACTCCAGCACTCGTCTACTCCAACAATTGTCGGTTCTCCGACAAACGTGTTCAACCCATTGCCACTTCAGTTTGCTAACTTGAAAGCTATGTCGGTGACTCTGGTTCTCCGACGAATTTCTTTTGATAATTCTTGCAATTTCGCAAACCCCGATCTTCTTCAATTTCATGTGCAAACAACTACTCATATAGAAGTATCATCCCAACCATTTGGATGAGTGGCGATCGAGTACGGTGCATTTATCTCGAAACTACTTTCCACTCTGTGGAATCTGTTACCTTCAGCACTGTTCTCATACCGATACTGGATGGGAATCTTCAAAAAACAAATTAACACATTGCTCATAGGGGGACAACACTGTTGTATCTTAATGGTGTGTCTATGGGTGGTTAACATGCTTTCCATCAGATGACACGCTTGGTCATTTCCCTTCTTTTTTCCATAAAAAAATTTGAGATCGGGTTCTAAAAATTTTAGTCTGTCTTGGTATATTTTAGTAGTAGACACTATGAGAAACCAGTTTACATTTTGTATTCGGTATGTCAACTGCTAACTGTTGTAAAGCTGTTTACAACACACTGCAGGCAGACTTACCATGACGTATTTCTTGGCATGGTGACTAAAAACCCCGATGTAGTATAACAGGGGACTATATCTATTTCACACTTGTTTTATAAACAGATAATGAAGTATGGTATTTCTTTATTGTTATGATGTTTATGTTTGTTGTATCCTAATATTTAAATATTCTCACATATCAATTCATCATCAGTCTTGGAGGTGTACCAATTCGCTCGCGACGCCGCAGTGGCTGAAGCGTGGTTGATCGCCCAGGAACCATATCTAATGTCGCAAGAGTTGGGCCACACCATCGACGAGGTGGAAAGCCTCATCAAGAAACACGAGGCATTCGAGAAGTCCGCCGCTGCCCAAGAAGACCGATTCAGCGCCTTACAGAGACTCACCACCGTGAGTTTTGTGTTGCTATCCCGTATGACGCTTAAGCTGATTTATTGCTTGGGAAGCAGTATGGAATGGTAGACGGTTAATACGTTGGTTAAAGTAATTAACTAAACAGTTGGTCAATTGATTTAGCCAATTGAATAAACACTGGGTCAATTGGCTTAACAAATTGAATAAACACTTGGTCATTTGGTTTGACAAATTTAATAATCACTTGGTCAATTTTCATAACGAATTGAATTAAACACTTGGCCATTTGCTTTGACAAACTGAATAATCACTTGGTCAATTTTCATAACGAATTGAATTAAACACTTGGCCATTTGCTTTGACAAACTGAATAATCACTTGGTCAATTTTCATAACGAATTGAATTAAACACTTGGCCATTTGGTTTGACAAAATGAATTATCACTTGGTCAATTTTTATAACGAATTGAATTAAACACTTGGCCATTTGGTTTGACAAACTGAATAATCACTTGGTCAATTTTCATAACGAATTGAATTAAACACTTGGCCATTTGCTTTGACAAACTGAATAATCACTTGGTCAATTTTCATAACGAATTGAATTAAACACTTGGCCATTTGCTTTGACAAACTGAATAATCACTTGGTCAATTTTCATAACGAATTGAATTAAACACTTGGCCATTTGCTTTGACAAACTGAATAATCACTTGGTCAATTTTCATAACGAATTGAATTAAACACTTGGCCATTTGGTTTGACAAACTGAATAATCACTTGGTCAATTTTCATAACGAATTGAATTAAACACTTGGCCATTTGGTTTAACAAACTGAATAATCACTTGGTCAATTTTCATAACGAATTGAATTAAACACTTGGCCATTTGGTTCGACAAACTGAATAATCACTTGGTCAATTGATAACGAATTGACTAATTTCTGGATTTTTTCTGAGTCTGGGTGTTGTCTCACTATATCTTATTAGATGTTTTTGTTTTGTGACAGTATTGGTAGTTGTATAAAACAAAATAATAAGGCAACGGTTTTATTTATTGTAATGTGCATAATAATTGTGCTTCCTTTGTAATATTGTATATAGCACAGGTGCAAAGTTTTTTTTTTAAACACAACAATAATAGAGTTTTGCACATGGTATGATGTTTTCTGCTTTGAACATATTGCTTGGTGGTTTATTATTTAGTTTTTTTAAATTTCTAATTTATTTTTCTAATTCGACACCAGCTTGAACTCAAAGACGCGACACTGTGGCCTAGTGCACAACCTTGGGATGAATGTGATGAATCCACCTTCCTTTACCAACCTCCACCTGTTGTTACCCACAAAAAAACTCCCCCCAGAAGATTGGTTTGCGCCCAAGAAAAACCAGTAGGGGAAATAGTCGAAGTCATAATTAGAAGTAGTGAAAGATATGAAATACCTGAAAAACTAAAATTGAAGCTGGAAGTAAGTTGCCAAGACAAGGAATTACAAAAAAATGACTCGTACCTCTGGTCAATTGTTTCAAATAATAGTCTATCAACTATATCAGAGTTAAGCAGTCCCCCTATGTCCCCACTTAGATCACCTCTATCTCCTGAAATATATGGTTCAGTTTTCTTCGAATATACTCCACAGAGTGAAAAAGAAGATGATCGATTAACCTGTATAGATTTTATACTATGGGAAAGATTGTCTCACCAGCAAGTGTATCTCAATATTTCGCTTCTTAAAAACAACAGTGATTCTTTAGCAAAGTCTGGCAGCCTTAAGCGTATAATTCGTAAATTGTCAGTGAAAAAAAGACCTTCAGACACTGACACAGTCCGCAGTGTGGCAGTTTTGTCATTGCCTGGTCTTAGTACATCCAGTCAAACGGTTAGCAGTCTAGGAAAAGAAATAAAGAGCATTCCCTTGAAATCCTCCCTCCTCCTTCTATCCCAAACACGTAAACTTCTGTATCCAGATGGTGCATGGTACTTTAACTACTTGGATTGCGTAAGTTCGGTTGTTGGTTTTACGCTTATGCATGCGGTGCATGAAAAGCTTATTATCGAATATTTCTGTTCTAAATCTTTCTGCCTATATAAATTATTGCATTTGACTGTCCTTATTTAAACTATATATATATATATATATATATATATATATATATATATATATACACACACATATATATATATATATATATATATATATATATATATATATATATATATATATATATATATATATTAGGTGTACAAATAAGTTTCCGCAGTTTTTTATAAAAAATTAGGAATTTATTGTAAAGGAAAAGTACATTACGTTTTATTCAAAGTATTTTCCATCATTTGCCACTACTTTTCCCCATCTTTCTGGCAACATTCGGATACCCCGTCGAAAAAACTCTTCATCTTTTGACGCTATCCACAAATCTACCCAATTTTTGGTGTCTTCATATGATGTGAAGCGCTGCTCAGACAGACCATGTGCCATCGACCGGAACAGGTGATAATCAGAAGGGGCTAAGTCTGGTGAATACGGCGGGTGGGGTAAAACTTCCCAGTTGAGTGTTTCCAAGTATGTTTTTACCGGCGCCGCAACATGTGGACGAGCATTATCGTGTAAAAGAATAATTTTGTCGTGTCTGGAGTAGTAATGGGCGCGTTTTTCCTTAAGTGCCCGACTCAATCTCATCAATTGTGTTCGGTAGAGAGCTCCAGTAATGGTTTCGCTTGGTTTCAGCAATTCATAATACACGACACCAAGCTGATCCCACCAAATACACAGCATGAGTTTTTTTCCATGAATATTCGGCTTAGCTGTCGATGTTGATGGTTCGCCGGGCTTAACCCATGACTTTCTCTTCTTTGGATTATCGTAGTGAATCCATTTTTCGTCACCAGTGACTATACGATGCAAAAAACTCTTTTTTTTATTCCTGGCAAGCAGCATTTCACTCATGCATAATCGGCGTTCAACGTCTCTCGGCTTTAGTTCATATGGAACCCAATTTCCTTGTTTTTGAATCATTCCTAACGATTTTAAACGATGTGAAATTGCTTGTTGAGTCACTTGTAGAGTAAGTGCAAGTTCTTTTTGCGTTTGGGACGAATCTTCCTCCAATAGTACTTCTAATTCCATGTCTTCGTACACTTTCGGCCTTCCACTGCGTTCTTTGTCTTTAACGTCAAACTCACCGTTCTTAAACTTTTGAAACCATTCCTGACAACTTCTCTCACTTAAAGCAGCTTCACCATATGCTTCTAGAAGCAATCGATGCGCCTCAGCTGCAGATTTTTTCACATTAAAGAAGTAAATCAAAAGTTCCCGCAAATGATGCTTATTCGGAATAAAACTTGACATTTTTGCACGAAAAAAATTACGTGATGCTGATACGGAATCACTAGTACTTTAAGGTTATGGTGTTGCCAGATGACTAAACTTGGGATATTACGTTTTACATCTGACAATTTCTCCATAACCTTCTGGTGGGGCCATCTTTTGACAAACCGCGGAAACTTATTTGTACACCTAATATATATATATATATATATATATATATATATATATATATATATATATATATATATATATATATATTCTCAGAATTGTAAACAAGAATTCCCAATAATTTTAAAAACATTGCTATTTTAACACCCCCAAAATATTTTAACAATTGTGTTTGGGATATAAATCAATCATTCTGAGGGGTGAATCACTTCATTTTTAATACTTTTAAGAATTATTTGGGAATAATTTTAAAATTTTATTTTGGATAGCTTGACATGTAACTAATATTAATTGTGTAAAATAATATATTCAATTTAAGATGAAATATCTTATTTCCCTTTGGTGATTCTTATTGGAGAGATTTGCAAATACACTCAACTTGATGACCACATAGTCAACCACTTTGATAACACTTTTAACGAACTTTCAGAAAAAAGGAAAATCCGCAATAACCCTATCTTAATTTATGTCTAACTTCTTTTCGAATAGATCCCCATTGAGAAGATTAACTTATTCCGTTCATGTGTGATCTTAAATTTATCAAAACTAGAGTGCACCCTAGTCCTCGGGCTCCTGAGGCGTATAAGGTCTCCTCTATTATGCACGTGTGTAACGTGTATTCAAGAGAAGAATGTATGTGTTTGTCAAAGGCCGCCAACGTATCTGCGATGCCACCGGTGTTGCGGATGTCTGTTGGTGGCGATGATTGCTTATTAGCAGGTGACCCGCATGCTCTTTTGCCTGCTTATTATTAAAAAAATATTTAATAGTATGTTCCCAGCACTCATTAAGTTTTATTTAATATAATCCTCTTACCGTACACGCACCTCGATTGTAGTTCGAAGTGAAGGAGAAGAAGAGACGTCAGGAGGCTGCCGAGGCGGCGGAGCGTGAGCGTGTGGAGCGCGAGGCGGCCGAGGCTGCGGCCGCCGCGGCCGCCGCTCGGGACGCCCTTGAACGCGCCGCCGAGACCGTGGACGCGCCGCAACCGCAAGGTACGCCCCACCTACGCGTTAGCCACGCCCACTCGTACACACACACACACACACACACACACGTCCGCATCGCACATGTACGCGCTGAAAGGAAACCATTCGCTTTATTATCATAACTTTTACGTGTTCAAATCGCGGGGGTCACCAATTTAATACTTACTTAGGCGGACGCAATGAACCAAAATGAATCTTGGCCTCTACCAACAAGAGTTGCCATTTACATCGACCTTGCGCTACCGTCTGCCAGTCCTACACTTGGAGCTCCTTCAAGTCTCCACGGCATCACTCCAGCGGTGCCTAGGACGATTGACCAGACGACCGCCTTCGGGCCGCCCCAGGTAGGCGCGTTTCACATCTCGATCTTCACGCATGCGCATAACGTGGTCCAGCGAGTAGTTTCTTTGCGTTTTGATCCCACCCATAATATTGGGTTCGGCTACTAGGTCTTCGATCTCTTAATTCTTCCGAACTCTCCAAGATCCGTCTCTTCTCACTCGTTTCAGTATTATACTGGCACCAATTTAATATGTGGGGAATGAAAATGCTTGTTTGGATATTTATCCTTTGTGGGTCAGAGAAATATAAGTAGATCTGACAGTCTCTGGACGGGGGTGATGTAAGATACTCTACTTTCATAATAAGAAAATTATAAAAAAAACTATAAATATAATATTATTACTAGGGTTATTAATCCTTCGTGGCGGAATAAACCAAGCACACGAAGGATTATGCTTCCAAGCAAAGAAACTTTCTGACGATCCATTATTATTATTATTATTTACATATATTGTTACTAAGGGAAATAATAATAAGCCTTTATTTCCTTCGACTATTTTTTTTTAAATTTGAATAATTTTAAGTGGACTAATATTACTTGATGGCGGCGACGTGGTTCGCCACCCGTCACGTCCTGATTCTCACGAGGGCGAAAAGCGACCAATGACGAGCCGTTTCGCTGCGATGAATGGCAGGGATGGAGCTCTGTGGTCTCTGCCAACCCCTACGGGGGATAGGCGTGGATATATAAAAAAAAAAAAGGAATATTACTTGATGATTCTTTTGGTTGACTCTTCGGGTATAGCCCCCCCTCAGAACTTTCCAATCGTTTTTGTTTGTCTCCTGCCTTACTCTCCGGCTAGGATTATAAAAATATAAGTTGGGATAACTAATTTATTGGTATTTTTTTAGTAGAAAAAGAGTTTAGTTTCCTTTCAGCGTAACATGACACGGATACACTTATTGTCGTTAAAGTTTTAGTATCGGTACAACCTTAGCGCCAACACTGTAGACAAAAATACCTTGTACTAGTACCTTGTACTAGATAGTCCCTTTGAATTTTGCCTGCCTCAACGCACGAGCGTCTCCAAACGTAGTCTTTTTTTGTCATAGTATAAATATTTAATTACAATGGCATTACTAACATATTATAATTATTTATTAATACGTATTTTTTTTTCTATAAAATAATCAAGTCGACTTTACCCGCAAATTTACACCAGTGATGTTGTATTTTCATTTCATTTTTATATTCCTATTTTATTTCCAGTTATATTGTTTAATTGTGGTGGTGTATTGTAGAATACAGTTCGATTAAGGCGTATAAGTGGAGTGATATGAAATAAATGCGTGTACCGTTATTTTTTGACTGCAAAAGTCCACAGAGGGTTTTGGTAGAATGGCCACCATTTTATCAAGACGTAACGTAACAAGTTGACTAGTAGTACATTTCTACATTATTGTATTTTACTTGACACTGGCATAACAGTTATAACTAATCGCCTTGAAAGAATACGAAGCAATCGATTATCGCTGTATTAATGTTACCATAAAATGCAATACGACTTAGTCTATACTATTTATAATTCCACAACCTATATGGACAGTCAAAAGTTTTACTTAGCTAAGATCCGCGACAAGCAAAACAATAACAGAAAATTAATAATGTGTGTTTTTCCGTTGGGTTAAGTGGTTTATTTGGAACTTAAACCAAAAACTTACCGAAAATCGGCCATCAATTCTCCACTCACCAACCATTACACACTTTTCGGTTGTCTTCCATAGAGTCTACTATACCTGAAGATGCCTCGTGTTGGGGCGAAATACGTTTACGAGATGGAAAAGTGATAATGTGTGTTTGGTGTTGTGTATAGTGGTTGGTGGGTGGAGAATTGATGGCCGATTTTCGGTAAGCTTTTTGGTTTAAGTTCCAAATAAACCACTTAACCCAACGGAAAAACACACATTATTAATTTTCTGTTATTGTTTTGCTTGTCGCGGATCTTAGCTAAGTAAAACTTTTGACTGTCCATATAGTGATGGATTTCCGCAAAGTAACGCCTGACTCCATTAATAATTCCACAACCCCTATTTTATTTCGTTTCCCCCCTTTTATTATTCTCATTCTTATCCTTATATGGGCAATGTATCTGCAGTGTACCAAGTATAGACAAAAGAGAAAAGAGAAAGATCCGATCTTTCTCTTTTGATACCCTAAAAGTTAGTCTTCTTTTAAAAACATTTAGTATATATAATCTTGATAATAAACGATGTGATTCGTTTGCGAGACGCTCCATGTGTGAGGTTTGTAATGGCGTTCTAATTGTAATTATATTTTTTCGTATTAATTATAATTAATTGTATTATAATAATTAGCATATTTAACTAAACAATAAAACTATTAGTCTGAAGTGCGCATCCATATGTAGGAATTGATCGTACATTATTATAAATATTAATTGGCAAGCGGGACTCGAGACTTGTATTGTATTAGCGCGGTAGCTTATTAAAGTTATTTGACGTTTATAATTAACCTGTTAACCGAGCGGGACGAATAAATACGTCAAACGTTAACAATATCGGGTACGGGTAGGACGTACGAATACGTCCTTGAAAAATATGTTGCGCCCTAGAACTGGCGGAGAAGTCTTAATAAGTTTCTCATACTTTGAGAAGAATGGAATAATATAATATTTGTCTGTAGCATGCATGGGCCGGCTTGCCCGGGGAAGTACCACACTCCCGCAGAAAACCGGCGTCTGAGTGGTAGCCTACCTACCGCGCTTCATACGGTGAGCGGCCGAGTTCCGGAGGCCCAGCACCCTAATTTAAAAAACTATATAAAGAGGTTTAAATTAGGAGAGTCTCGTCTGATCTCAGAGCTTCATAGAGACAGACTTACACTTCTAGACCTAGATAAGAAGACGAAATGAGAAATGTGCTGTCACGCAATTGTATGATATATGTATGTACAAAGCAAGAAAAGAAATGCCATAGTTAAGATTTTTAATTGATAAATGTACAAGATCAGCGTGTTGAGTTGATTTTCCTCCCTTCCTCCAGAAGTAGTAAGGTCCGTGCGATATATATGGGTTGTGTTTTAATGTATACAATTAACCAAAATTTCTTAAAATCTATGACAGACAATAAATATATTTACTAGATAATGTTTTAACACTTTGACCCTGTGTTATTCACTGAGGCTAGCTAACCTAATGTACACATTATGTACTGTTATTTTTTTTGGAGATTTTCGTTTTGTTCTTGTCTAAATAAGAAATGTTATCTCGAGTCCCGCTTGCGTTGAATAATAAATTTGAATTATTAATTTTTTATAAGTATGATTGAGCATCAAAAGGATGTTTCGTTTTAACCCCTAAATATTTTGCATTTCGTCTAATATACCAGAATGAGATAGAGTAGACACTACAACTTATTGTAATTATTTACATGAGACTGTGACGTATACACAATTTTCTAATAATTAACATCACTTTAACTTCACATTGCAACGTAAGCACACGCATGTCTCTTCTCGCACTACCGGATAATGATATTTTGTTATAAGAAAAAAAACAACGAACATATTTCCGATACTTTGGTGACCTTTGCCCACTCGTTGCTTCAATAACGACATTGTAATGATACGACAAATAAAATCGACATGGAATTTACTTTGAAAAAAAAAATAAAGACTTTAGCACCTTCGAACTGCGATATAGCAAAAAGTCTATACGGCATCGCTTGCCGCTTTAAATGTATAATTGAAAACTATATTACATTGCTTACTCGATCGGCCAACGAATCGAATCCACGGTATAATATGTACGTGCATGTTTCTAAAACTAATATAAAAGCTATAATAACTGGGTGATGAAATTCATAACTCACTCGTGGATGAGATTATAAGTCACTTGTGGATGAGATTATAACTCACTCGTGGATTAGATTATAACTCGTTCGTGGATGAGATTCGTTCGCCGAGCGTGTTACGCGTGTGAGATAAATTGGGACAATACTTACCGATGTTGTCGTCCACACATGCACACGCGTAGTCGTACGGAGAACGTCCACTAAAGCGGCTGAGAAGGCCCAAGAGCGACCGCATTCCCAGCCAGGTAAACGGAGCGCTTTATATAAACCCGCCGATGTTAAGAGATACACGGCTGATACGCATGAGCTTTTATTATGTAGTTATTCGAACTTGGGTGTCACTTTAATTTTGTCGGTTCACCGCGCTCTAAGTCGTAACGCTACAAGGGGGGTGTAGTTTTGTTCTACCATAGCTCTGGAGCTTTGTGAAACTCGAGTAGGTTTACGTACGTAGTCGGAACAGTCTATAGCACAGTTTTCTTTCTTTACTGTTGCACGATTTTAATGTTTCTCACGTTTCACCATTGTTTTGTTTTTGCTTAGGTGACGGTTTATTACGAATATCGTATAATAAGTGTACCATTTCCTCATTACTATCACGATTTGGGTATAAAATATTTACATACAAACCCAAATCGATAGCTATCGATTTGTGTTATGTTGTTAGAAGTTATGTAAGGAGTTTTTGATATTTTATACCTAAATTTCTTCAACATTTCGCTGTCAACGTCTTGCTAAAAAATATACAAAGTATATATTTATTCGTTTCATATTGATAATAGTATAGAGTAGAAATTCTAAAGCTAATCACGGTGAAGGTTTGATATGTATAATGCTGTCTCCTGTTTTATCTCTTACTTTACTGTACTCCTTCTCAGTTATATATAATGCTACGAAATTCACGAATGGACTTGATTATCTCAAAGCCAGACAATTTACAGAAAATTTCATGTTCTAACAAACAATTTTAATTACTTTGAATATCATTCATTTAATGCTCTTTAAACAAAAAATGTCAAAAGATATACATGTTGTTTATATTTTAAACTTAAGTATGTTTTAAAAATATCTAAATGATATTCAGAGTTAGTATCGGAGAGCCTAAAATCTCTGTGGTCGATCCGGGGCTTCATTAACTTATGTAGCACTCAGACTATCCGATGCTAGTTGACTTATAGAAATGTGGGATGAACTTTCAATCTTCTATCCCAATGAAGCTGTCTTCAACTAAACAGGTAGGTAACTTTACCCTATTACTAGAGTGGTCTATCGCTTACATTTGCTGTCTACACATTCTTTCTTTGGCTTTCTTTTATTGATTGTTTATATACTTTCTTATTTATGCACGCTTTAATATTTATTTTTATAGCTTCATTTAAATAATATATCACTATTCATAAACCAGGAAACTTTTTAACGTTACTAATTTGGGAAATTTACAAAAGTTTGCCGGAGTGGTGTTTCAATGTTTTTGCACAGAATAATGTGAACTATCGTTATAATTAAATTGTACTGAATATTATGTCGTAATGGAAAATATTTGAAGAAACTAACTCTTCCTCGAGTTCCTCAAAATTTTACCTTAACGTTTACCTATGCGGTAGTTAGTACATCGATGAAAGTAAGCAACAAATGGCTATTAATTTGGTGTTTATTATCTATGGCGTAACAGTGCACTATGGTATACGTTATTTTAACTTTTTAAATCTAATTCAAATGCCATGTACGTGTGATGTGAACCCCACCTTAAATTCAAACTATATCGACGATCTGAGAAATGTTTTCGAATGGGTGTTTTCTTGTTCTGCCTAAAAATTGCATGACACTCGAACACGACCGAACGTTCTCATATTTATTTGCGAGACTGTAAGTTTGATCTTATACACATTGACATGTAATAAAAAGGAAAACACAAAAAATTAAAAATTAAAAAGAGTTTATATATCTGCGGAGTTTCATTCGCCGTTTCTTCTCCGTTCAGAGGAACCCCATTACGAAATGGTGGTGAAGCTTTATTTCTAACAGACTGACGTTCGATAAATAAAATGTAATGTCTTATGTCGAAATAAAGAATTTTTGAATTTTTTTATAATTTTGAAAAAAAAAAAACGGTGGCGTTCCCGGCACACGCATAAGTGGTTAGCCAGCATGTTGTAGGTAACATAGCATGTATGCACGTAGTGTTTAGATGTAACTAGCACGTAGATGTACGCATGCAGAGGCCAGTAGCCCTGCCCCTGATCCTGTGGCAACGCCCACGCCCGATCCTGCGGCCACGCCCCCGTCTGCCTCCGAGCCGAACGTCCAGGAAACCCCAACCCGCCCCTCTACATCAAAACAGACGCCCGCTAAACCCGCACGCCTCTCCAGTGAGTATGATTACACGTAGACGTAGAGTTGGTAGTGATCGTGGTAATTGCTTACTGATCTGATTCAAATATGCTCTCAAAGACTCATTGTACGCGTGATAGATAATTAAAAATTTATTATATGATCAAATTATACAGTAGAACCTCGATTATCCGAACCTCGATCATCCGAAACCTTAATTATCCGAACAATGACTTAGTTTATTTATCCATACGCATCCGCGTTGACACGGAAGACATTTATATTCCCGCCGCCGACGCAAGAATGCATTTTTGCGAGAATCCCTGGCACACAACGGCGTATGTCGAGCGTGTTGAAACGAGCTTTGTTTCATCGAGCGTTGTTAGGTCGCAGTTTCAATATATTCCTCACACCGAGCAGATAGAGAGAGGAAAAAATTTCGAGACGAAGGTTCCCAATGCAACTTCTCCTTCTCAAAGGGATGAAAGAACTAGCCGTTCAAAGACTCGTTACCACCTTTAATTGTATGTCAAATTTTAATAAATATGTATGTACTATTATTATGTGTTATGTCTGTTTATCATGATTGAGACAACCCTTGTGAGGTTATGAGTGTAAAGTGTTTTTTTATAGACATTGCGATAATTTACATACGAACACATAATCCTGTATAAATCTAATTGATCAGATGTTCGTATATTCAAATGATGAGTCTTTTTTACATACGAATATATAATCCTGTATAAATCTTATTGATCAGATGTTCGTATATTCAAATGATGAGGCTATTTTACATACGAACACATAATCTTGTATAAATCTAATTGATCAGATGTTCGTATATTCAAGTGATGAGTCTATTTTACATACGAATACATAATCCTGTATAAATCTAATTGATCAGATGTTCGTATATTCAAATGATGAGTTTATTTTACATACGAATACATAATATTGTATAAATCTAATTCAGATGTTCGTATATTCAAATGATGAGTCGTTGAAAGCCATATTGCAGCACGATAATACCAACAGTATAACCACAGTCCCATAACACTTCAGGGTATTAATATTTTACCATTTTAATGTAGTATAAGATCAATACAATGCATGTTGACTTACCTAACATTTGTCATTTGTTAGTGATAATTTAGTGTTTTACGTATATTTTTTTCTGTTGTAGACAAAAGTGAAAAGCATGTTGAAGCTTTTGTTTATTTGCTGTCGCATTGTTTTTATGTTGCTTTGACGTTTTTATTTTTCCTCTCTCCTCCCTTATCCGTTTATACCTTATTATCCCGGCACATTTATATTGTTAATCATTATTATATTTTATTCATATTCTTAATATATATTCATAATATTTTATTTCTTTGTGCCTTCATTATATATTATTCGATTATTGCTGGTGGTAAACCAAAAAAAAAAACCAAATTTCCATATAAATTTGTTATTATCATTAATCTATCGATTATTGTCATGATTCTATTTGTTTTTCCGTTTTTATTGAATATTATTTAACTATCATATGTATGCTACTATCATTTTTATCACATATCTGTATCCCTGTATCCACATCCTGTGCCCCCTACTACCGTCCCCCCGTTGTCCCTACAGCCGCCGGTTCGAGTTCGACACCGGCGACGCCTTCGACGTCCGGTAAGGTGAAGTCGCGATCTCGAAGCAAGTCGCCCTTCCGAAGCTTCCGCTGGCGTACCGCGAAAAAACTTCTCACCGGATCGCATCATAGCGACGACGAAGGTACCAATGGTAATCGACAATGGTGGATGGATACGTTTATATAGACAGATTTCTATTTGTCAACATGGTGAAAAATTTGGAATTCTAACCGCGTATATACACGTTGATATTAAATATGATGAATATACGCTGATATAATATATGACGAAAAATACTACGAATTTATACTGATGTATATTGAGGCTTTTTATTTTGGTTTTTAAGTTGTGATTTTATAAAAAAAAATCCATCCACTACTATCAATTATTTGTAGTGAATGTACGCAAAGAGTGCTTTACATGTGCTAATGTGTTGTCCGGCGCATGATTACAAATTATCCGTGCTACTGTGGGTAAAACAGTTTAACGTCACATTTAGGGACATGGCGGACATCGCTTTTGGGAACATTACGTATCAAACCATCACTAGTGATAATAAAATACATTTAAGTTTGAGTTTTATTTTCGACCATTATTAGATGAGACTTGGCGGAGGCAAAAAATGTTACTACTTAAACTACAGTGACTGAAAATGTAGTTAGTGAGTGTTGAATATATAACCAATTGGATTAAATATAACAGGGTTATGTATGCATTGTAAATTATTCAGTGCAAAGTCGCAGACATAAAGGGTTAATGATAAAATTCACAGATAAATAGAATACGTGTAGGGTTTTGTAAATTGTTGATAAAAACATAAATATATTAAATAATGAACTATGAGTAAATTATTCAAAAATAATAATCGTTAACATGATAATTATTTTTCTTAACGCAGTTGGAATAGATAAATAAAAAAAAATGTAGAATCAAATAATACATTAAGATTTGTGGTTTTTTTTTTACTCCGCCAAGGCTCGAGGTAAAATATAGTTCATATAGATTATATATAGCTTATTTAATAATTGTTATTGTATTGTTTATTATAATAATTTGAAACGTAAAGCTAAAGGGTCGCGTGTGAATGTGTGTTGCTGTACAGAAGGTGCAAGCCCCGCTGGTGAAGACGAGGGCTTCGAGGGAACGCTGGTGAGGAAGCATGAATGGGAATCTGGCACTAAGCGCGCCTCCAATAGGTCAGTTAATTATTATTATAATTAGTTTTATTTATTATTATTATATGGTACTATTACTATGACTGTATTATATAAGCAAACCACCATCAGAAGTGATTACCACGACCACTCTGACGAGGGTGTGAATGACTGAGAAGCAAAAAAAAAACGGAGCATCTCTTCTCTTATCTGAGTAATAGAACCGTAACAACTTGATTGGAGATTATCAACCTATCAAGCGTGGGGACGAAAAATCCCCTCGATTTTGAAGAGGACCGATCTCAAGCAGTGAATATTTATTGTTGTTTTGATATTTGAAGATGATATTAAAATAAATGTTTTGTATTTAACAATTGTAATTTTTTTAGATCTTGGGACAAAGTGTACGTGGTGGCAAAGGACGGGCGCATGACGTTCTACAAAGACCAGAAGGCGTATAAGTCTTCGCCAGAGCAGCCTTGGCGCGGGGAAGCACCTCTCGACCTCAATGGTGCCGTCGTGGAAGTGGCCGCTAACTACACGAAGAAGAAGCACGTCTTCCGTCTCAGGTAATTTTTATACATAATTATAATTAATAGACTATCGGTATAAGGTGGTTAATCCGGATCCCTCCTTTGGAATTGAGGAGGAGAAGGAAATATAGTAAGGGAAAGAAGTTGGGCCAACGAAACCGGTGATCGTTGGATTCACGATCACCATCGTTGATTGGTAAGAAACGCGATAATGTAATAATGGGAGGGGAAGAAGGAAGAACGGGGAAAACGGCGAAAGTAATTGCCAATATTAATTTTCTTTTATGGGATAGGAGGGCCAACGAGCAAGCGTGTCGCCTGATGGAAAGCAATCAACGCCGCCCATAGACAACCGCGTGTAAGTGACCCTGTATAGAGTCGAGTGGAGGGGAGCGTAGCCTGATGAATCGAGATGACGTCTTTGTCTACGATATTACCCCCATACCCCGTGATAAGATTTTTTACATTAAAATTTTCGTATGTGTGTTATTGCAATATGAAATAAACTATCTGTCTGCCTATCTGTCTGTCTCTCCAACGCAATGCATTACACTATCGTTTCAGACTTGGCAGCGGCGCGGAGTTCCTGCTGCAGGCGCACGACGAGGCGGAGATGGCGGCGTGGCTGGAGGCGCTGCGCGCGCGCGTCGCCGCCCCCGCACCCCGCTCGCACACCCTCCCCGCGCCCCACAACAACGAGCCCAAGCGGCGCTCGTTCTTCACGCTCAAGAAGAAGTCAGTCAACACGCTCACCTTCCTATACTCGCCATAACACGCTAGTGCATGACGACAAGTTAGTCCGCACCTCCCCTATACACGGCCTGGCTCTGTGGCCCTCCCCTATGTTCGCATGTGGTGTCCGACGGAAGAATTAGGTATTAAAATGTAAATAATAAAAAAACTACAAACCCTATAAACGAAAATCGATTACTTTTACAAAGGAGAGAAGTGTGGGTTCTATTTTTTTTAAAGTTTATCGTCTAGGAACACACCTAAGTGAGAATATAGATAGACCAGTTGAGATTGAAAATTTTACTGAACTAACCGCATAAAATTCTTTAATATTATATATCAATTTGCCTGTGAGGGTCTGAGGTATCAGTTCATTTTGGAAAGGGAGTCTCTTGCCCAAAATAGTTTGGGAATCCCTGGTTTAAATGTAGACCACCACATCGGGCACACTCTTGAAATCTAGCCACAGTATTCTGTGCCATTCGCTGAAGTAGTGACGTCGGGATACCGTTCTTCTTTTAGTGCTGAGATGGTCGTTGCATTAATAAATTTTCCTTTTAAAGAACCTACAGAGAAAAAAGTCTATAAAGGTTAGATGGCCCCCCCTCTTACCATCCAGGTTGCTGGATCTAATATGCCGAATATCTGGATATTGCTAAAACGGCTTATTAATATGTTAGAGAAGAAATCATGTAGTCACTCCATGGTCTCTCTAGCAGTGTGAGCCGTGGCGCCATCTTCACCATCATCATCATCATCAGAAATGGTAGAGCCTCGCTGCAGACGAATACTTTGTCAAGAGTGGCATATTATTTGTCTGTAGCACGAATGGGCCCGGCTCGCCCGGGGAAGTACCACACTCCCGCAGAAAACCGGCATCGTAGTGGTACCTTAGCTACCGCGCTTCATCCGGTGAGTGGTTGAGTTCTGAAGGCTTGACCCGTCTCCCCACACCTCTTCCAAATAACACTGCTTAAAGGTCAGCACTGCTGATGTCTATGGGCGGCGTTTGATTGCTTTCCTATCCCATAAAAAGACATATCTCTTTGAAACCATGGTCGTGAAGTGAAGGCAGGACGTTCTATCAATATTGGCAGAAAATGTAAGCATGAGTTTATTGATTATTCGACCTATAAGCTAAGTCTGCCGTCAGACACCCTACTACACCTTTCTGTGGATTCGTTTCGTGCTCTTCAATATTTTCTTCGTTCAATGTCACTCTTGTTTGAGACGTCTTGTTCTCTTGTCACTCTCTTAACAAATATGTATTAAACCTTCACAAGATCCGTGTGTACGTGAAACTTCTCTGTCTAATCAATCTATAGCTATCGAATGTAATAATCAAAACAAATATAGCTAGACTAGTCTAGCTATATTTTGATCATTTAACGTTTAACTAATAACGCATGTACTTGGAAAACATGGTTCGTATCCATAAATAGAATCGAACCTACCACTTTAGATCGTAGGCGTAGAACTAAACAGTTGAGCTAATGCTTTTTCTATATTTTATGATTTTTATTGCCGAATAACCCTATGACGAATGCATGCCGTAAAATTTCTCCTAATTTATATACACTCTGTCAAGAAAGTGCCGGGGAAAACATCAATAATACACAAACTGTTTGTTATTCATCCAAATTTATTTTATCACCTTCAAAGTATGCTCCATCAGAAACGATACACTTACGCCGACGAATAATCCAATCGTCAAAACATTTTTTAAACCCTGTTTCCGGAATTGAGTTCAGTTCTCGCCGCGAATTCTCCTTTATGTCTTCTACCGATGGAAAACGCATGCCACGAAGTGGTAATTTGAATTTATGAAAAAGAAGGGAGTCGGATGGAGCCATGTCTGGTGAATATGGTGGTTGCTCGATGGTATTTGTCGAGTGTTTGGTGAAAAATTCGTTCACAATGAAGGCCTTGTGCGAAGGCGCATTGTCGTGGTGCAAAATCCAAGAATTTTCTCTCCACAAATCTGGCCTTTTTTCGGCGGGTTTCTTTCTCAAAGTTGAATGAGGATATTCAGTCACTGTTTTCTTCACTTTTGCTATGTTAACTTCAGTTGCAGACGTTGATGGCCTACCAGAGCGAGGCAAATCTCTCTCTCTATCACATCTCGACCGCTTTTGAACGCTTTGTACCTCTCATAAGCAAGAGCTCATAAGAGTTTTCGATAAAGTCGATTCACCGTAAGCCTTCTGTAACATTTTCATTGACTCGGAAAACGAAATTCCATTGGCGATGCAAAATTTAAGACAAACTCTTTGTTCTATGTTTTTGTCCATTATGAAATTCGCAATAGACACTAGATATGATATAACTCAAAACAGCACTGTATTTAATATAAATAACAGATGCAACTCAAACGGCGCGCCAAAATGGAAAAACAGTTGTGCCAATCTAACAACAACAAAAAAAAAACAGAAATTCGAATTTTGAACCATAAACAAATAATCCATTCCCGATACTTTCTTGACTGAATGTATTTATGTACAATATATACATGTATAAAAATATATTTATGTACAATATATATTTATATACAATATTATAAATTTATGTAAACAATATTAACTTATGACTGGCTTATATAAATTATTGAAGTATGTTTAATGTTTGATATCGACCATAGAATATGTAGCAACCGCAGGATGGTAATGATTTGGTGTAATCTAACCAATCTTGGTGTAATGTAAATACAAAACCCGTACGCGTGTTGACTAAATCAAGTACCGCTATCTGGTTCAACACTTCAAACTATTTGACATTAAACTATATTGCCCGAGAAGTCATATTGACTACTTTTTGAATATTTAGAAAAAAAAAAACTATGCTAAGCTAAAACTAAGTTGCTAAGAAATTGCATCAGTTCTGCAATTTCTTACTATTTTTAAACAGCATACTGCTGTACTAACATACAACTGTGCAAAGCCACTAAAATTCTAAGAAATTGTATCATTTTAAATATATTTTTTTCAATGAACATACAGACAGTAGAGAATGCCCAATGGGATTAAGTCCGCCTGTTGTACATTTTGTGCTGAAAAGTTTCAATAAAAAATAGCTTTAACAATTACATCCTAAATGTTTGAGGATGTGTAACAAGAAGAAATGTTAACATAGTTGTGTTGTGTTCCTGTTTAGCTAAGCGATGGCGGAGCGGTGCCGCGCCGCGCACGTTTCGTGTAACGCACGCGTCCGTTACAACGCACGCGTCCGTAGCAACGCACGCGTCCGTAGCTGCGCACGCTGACGACAGACTCTGCTGCGGGCGTGCGCGCGACTACGCGGACGCCGCATATTTCTCACGACGCTTGCCGCAGTAAGCTTTGCAAATGACGAAATTGTGCCGACGACACAGCGCCCGCCAACCAACTGTCTCAAACATTTCATTGTTATTAATATTTTGTTGCGTACAAAAAGTAACGTTATTTAAGACTGTCCGAATGGAGTGTTTGAATCGTTTGCCCTCGGTATGTATTTATTGTTCGTTGAACGTATGTATGTCGACGCGAAAAGCGAAAACGCTGTAAACGATAGGCAATACCGCGTCGAAGGGGCTTAGTCTCACAGCTCTACGACCAATAGAAATTTTTTGTATAGCGTTGTAAACTGTACCCTGTATAGCTGTTTTTGAGTGGTCAGATCAGAAATTTCAAAAGTTTTTTTTTTTGGTTCTGATGGTAAATTTTAATTTTGCGGTTTGCTAAGTTTTCACTTTTTTGCGTCGAGATATAGAGATCCCACTTTACGTACGATCCCACCCCCACCCCGAATGTGTATTGTTGGTGTGAACGATTACATCGTAGAATACTTTTGAAAAGATTAAAAAATGCATATTTTAAAAACTTAACATTGCAATCCTAGTTGCGAATATATTTCATTTAGTTTTAATTCAGATTGGATATTATATATTTATATTTATGTATACAATTTTAACTTATAACTGGCGTAATTTACTATTGAAAGATATTTAATGGTCGACCATGTATAGAGAGCCTTTGAACGCACTATCCGACCCACTCGCGAACATGTAACTATTTCATTGCGGGATAAATAATTAAAGAGAAATATTTATTTTAAATTAAATTATGCGTATTTTCTTTAAGTGTTTTAATTCAGATTGAAAATTATTTATTTATACAATTTTAACTTGTGACTGGCATAAATTATTCAAATATATTCATGTATCTACTATGTATTGTATAGAAATGTTTTAACCCACTATCCCACCCTCTCACGAACGTGTAAGAGATAAATTTTAAATATATAACAATATACATTTATTTCATAGTATATGATGCATATTTTAATTTTTTACTTGCATTGCTAATTAAGAATATTTTTTTTAAGCGTTTTATTCAGATTGAATATAATATATTTATGTATAAAGGAAACATTTTAAAATTAATGATACATATTTTAAAATTCGACTTGCAATACTGAATTGCTAATAGATTTCTCTGTTTGTTTTAATTTAGATTAGAAAACTATATGTCTATTTATAATGTATGTATGTGTATGGTACACTTAAATTCATTTCAAACGTTTTATTAATAATTGACCAATGTTATGGGAGCTTGTTGCATTGGGTATTCATTCTCACAAAATTAGAAACACGATATCTGCATTTAAAAATGATCGCCCAGTGAATAATATCAATCCCTTTAACAGCTTCGATCGTCGAGTGTTATAAATAGGAGCTACGTATCATGTACGATTGTTATTTTTTTCCAATCGTGTAAAGCGTTTTCATCAACTCGGACGTCGCAATGCGTTGGACATGCATTTAAGTAAAACATATATCGGAAATTAACTTCATTAGATTTGTCGATAGTTGCTAGCTGTTGTTAGTTCTGTGCGAACGGATAGCGACGTCGGAGCTACGTAACCCCGACTATATGTATCTACGCTTTTAATGCTTTTAAAAACAAAAAAAAAACGTATCTTCATTCGTTTTAAACATTGTTTTACTGCCTGTAATTTTCACGTACCCCCCCTAATTTTATAAGTATTTGCATATTATATAAACTTCACTTTTATTAGATAGAATATACGAACACACACGTTTTTAAGTTCCGTTTAAGTCCTTATTATTGTGTAGAGCAGGGGTTCCCAAAGTTTGCGGCGCGGCACGCACCTTGGCACGCACGCCGCAGATGGCAAAGAGGGGCGCCGTGAGGCGTTTTAGCTCTTTGGATTTCAGCTTGCTGTTTTTAATGCGGTGTGATTTTTTTTTATACAAAGTTCCAACATTTACCAAAAAAAACGTGTTCACTTAATAATCCCTTGTAATGCATTTTTTATTTTATTTCCTATTCTTTAAATAATAAATGTTTTCTTGTATGTCAATATAAATATAAAATGAAACTTCATACTGTGGATGTTTAAATTTATCTGCCTGTCAGCGTATTTTTATTACTTAAGGCGCCGAAATAAAATTCTAAACCTGTGAGTGCGGCGCGGAATTAAAAAGTTTGGGAACTCCTGCTATAGAGTGCAGTAGCGGCCATGCGGTGGGGTTTCGTCTGCATAATGTCGCTTCGATTACCTTCTCCCACCGCAACTCGTCGCAACTGCATACATGTTTTTAAATATTTTATTTTAAACTGTACTTTTTTGATGAAAATATAATAAATGATGTTTTTAAATATTCCAATGTTTTTCATTGTGTACATCTCAACTGCTTACTATGAATTTATCACCACCAATCATCCACTCCACTTTATAAATCCAGTCCATTCAATCCACTCTATAAATCCATCCATCCAATCCACTCTATAAATCCAACCATCCAATCCACTCTATAAATCCAACCATCCAATCCACTCTTAATCATCCATCCAATCCACTCTATAAATCTATCCAACTATACACTATATTAACAACTGCCTTCAGCGGTTGTCACAGATATGAGGTTTTGTTTAATAATACTGTCATAAAATTAAATACCGAGAAGAAAGGTAATCACAAAATAAGCATTCACGATATGGATGCCTCGTCTATAGAAGAGAATCTGAAAATAGAGGCGTTTACTACGGAAGGGGTCCATTGACTATTACAAAATTAAATGCTAAGCAAAAAAAAAATACATTGAAGATACCAAAATTGGCAGTCTTTATTATCATCATCAAGCGCCATCTAGCCCGCTGGAGCAGTCGAGTGGAGTGGAGACCGCGTCTCGGCAAACGTAGTGTGGGACGCCCCCCCGATAGATGGTGCGACGAACTGCGCAGGGTGATTGCCAGAAATTGGATGCGTATATATCTATTATAACACATCTTTCAACATGTGTTATTTACAGCGTTTTCGTTTTTTTTGCGTCGATATTTATTCCGATCCAGGGATCGGACCCGCGACCATTGACTCCGTAGGAGGTAGCCTCGCCACTAAGCCAATTGGTCATCTGTTGTAAATATACCTAGTTCTATTTAAAAAAATTGGTTTTGTTCAACCGTCATTGGAGCGACTCAGTCTTTTCGAGATAAAATAGTGAGTCGCTTCAATTTCACTACAAATGACGATATAGATAAAATTAAAATACTTAGATAGTATAAATATCTTAGAATTTCACGAGATACATGAAATGTGAAACGATATTTACTTTATTGATAGCCGATAACGTGAGAACAAGATAAAATTCACTTTTTCTCGCAAGAATTCAGCACAAATCAAACTGCGTTGGTCTGAATCGTATTCCCGAAGACGAATTCGATATAATGTTTCCATTATTGTTTATAATTGTGACTTTAATATCGGCTAGTTCTTCAAATTCATGCGTAAATAATGAATGTGTTTCGCGTCAAAACACAAGGATAATGGGAGGACGAATTACTGAACCTAACTCAATTCCGTTTCAGGTACGCTGGGAAATAATTGAAATACTTATATTACACATATATTTTTAAAATCATTTTTCCTTCTTTCATGGCAATTAACTATCACTATTATGCTTATATCAACTAAAATAATATCAAGTATCTTGAAATGTATATTAAACTTATAACAATAAGTCTTTATAATTTGGTGGCCATTCTATCAAAAATTGCATGGACATTTGCAGTCAAGTTGAAAACACGATACACGCGTATAACACACTACAACAATTAAACAATATAACTGATAATAACGTGATTATCAAAATGAAAAAAAAAATACATCACTAGTACACGTCAGTAGTTATATCAACTTGCTGGGAAAAATCCATTTTATTTCATGTACTATAAGAGTTAAAAACATACATGAATGTACATATTTTCTCAAGATAACTTGGGATAAAGTGTATTGTAGATAATCCACTGGTCTCCGCATAATGCGGATGTGCGATAAAACAAATTTAGATGTTGAATCAATAACCTTTAGCAGTGTACTCTTTGACATGGGAATTACTCAAACTGAATATATTTTTCTAGTATTCTGTGCCACTCGCTGTGAAGATTTTCTCTAAGTGCACACATACTTATAGATTCAGTGACAAAGATCTTAAAAAAAAATTATTGCGTATTCGTATCAGAAAAAAATACTGCGCCGTATGGTCAGAGTCTCACAGTTCTACAACACATATAATACGTTAAACAGCGTTGAAACTTAGTGTTCTTGAGTGATAAGATATAATTTTTTTTAAAAAAAAAAATTTAATTTTTTTTCGCTTTAGTGGTAAGTTTACATTTTGCGGTTTACTACGTTTTCGTTTTTTGCATCGATTTGTTATAATAATATAATTATTCTTTATTTGCATAATGTGAGGCGTAACAAGATGAAAAAAGACGTATAAAAGCTCCCTCACATTGCCACTTTTGGCGTACAAATTTCTTAATTATTACATACTATTAAAAATAACTAAAACAATTATTACAGATCTAGTGGGGACCTAAACCTAGATCTAAATACATAACTAAACTATTATAATATCATTTAAATTATAATTTATTATTACATTTATATATCACTTTTGTTAAACTATTACATACATTTGATCGATTTTTTTAAGGAAAAATGTCCTTAATATTGGCATCTATTAGCCATTCATGTAGCCTTTTTTAAATAATGTTTTCCTCCTTATATAATTTATAATTGTATTTAGGTAGCTTTGTACTTGCGGGTTGGGACAATGGGTGAGTTGGGCTTCTGTGGGGGTTCACTTGTCCACCAGGAGTGGGTGATCACCGCAGCCCATTGCTGCTTTCACGGTGACCGTCAAGTTGATCATGTGCAGGTAATTGTTCATCTAGATTTCTTGTTATTTTAATATGTATACACTCAGCCAGTGTATCAGAAATAATTTGCCAGTGGGTCAGAAACTCTCCCACATACATATGCTCTGACTTATGGGCCATACATGAATTACATCACACGTTAAGAAGGAGGGAGTCTACAAAGTGTATATCGTGTGACCAGAGGGGAACGAGTCATACCTTAGCTGAGATATAGCTTCGTAACGTCATGCTTAAACCTTAAGTGATGGAACTCTAAACTTCAACTACAATGACATACTCTAAAATATTACCAATTCTACATCTATTTTTTTTAATATGAAGTTGCTGTTTTATTTAAATATTATTTTATCGAGGACGATAAACAATAGCACAATCTTAATTAACTCAAAAAAAAATATAACATCATATAAAGTAATTTTCGAAGAGATTATTTACAATTGTATTTTTAAATTTATCAGGAGAAAAATATGTCAATCTTATTGAAATTTTGATTGTAAAGATCTATATAGTGACGCTATATAGTGAAGAGGTATGGGCCTGTGTGAAATAAATGGTGTGCGCGCAACTTTCGCCTGTGTGCTGCTCTACGAACTTTAAAATGCAAATTCGCAACTAATTGTGGGCTATCGAATTTATTATTGCGTTTTTTATTCAACAGTCCCACTGCTTAGCACGGCCCTCTCCATTTCTGGAGGAACGGACGTTAACCCACCACGCTTGTCCAATGCGGATTTGCGGGGTTACCAGACTCGTATAAATATTTGTAAATCCATACATATATTTATTCCGATGCGGGGATCGAACCCGCAACCATTGACTCTGCGGGCGGAGGGACCCTCCACTGAGACAATTGGTCGTCTTATTATTGCATATTCTATGTGAATAAATAATTTCCGAAAGTGTAACACAAATAGAAAAACCACGAATCTCGTGTGAATTTATGTATGGCCCCTTAGTCGCATCGTTTTGTTACCGTAGGCAATCCTTGGTGCGCATTCGCTCTACGATCGGTACGAGAACGGGAGGCGTATAGTAAACGTGGACGAGATCGTCCTACACCCAGACTGGGATCCGGCCTCCTTTGCCAACGATCTCGCCCTCATGAGGCTCGCGAACGTGATACAATTGACTGGTATGGAAATGTACATAAATAAATAGAAAAATATTTAGCGGTAAGACAAAAAGGACTTAATATAATGGTAATTTTAAAAATGAAAAATTCTTAATTATAATAGCTTTATTGTTTTTAAGAATGATGATAGATAACTAATAGGAAATAATTATATTATAAAGAGTAATGATGAAAAGCAATTTTAAGATTAAGTCGTAAATTGAATTCCCGTATAATCTTTGATGATATATCAAATCATTATAGATTCACATTCGAGTTGTTTGTGAACATATGAAAACTTTATATTAAAAATGGTTGCTCATCATACTAAATTCTTTGACCAATCTTTCACAGTGCAGACTGTTTGGTTATGGAATTTGTTGCCGCTAGAGGTGTAACAACGTAGTGTGGGACGCCCCCCGGCTAGATGGTGCGACGATCTGCGCAGGGCGGCTGGCAGAAACTGGATGCGTGTAGCCGAAGATCGGGCTAGGTGGCGCGCCATGGGGGAGGCCTATGTCCAGTAGTGGACTACCGCAGGCTGCTGCTGCTGCTGCTGCTGCTGCTGATGATGATGATGATGATGATGATGATGATGATGATGAGAGGTGAAACAAGCGATGTCCCAACTTTCAAAAAACTTGTCAAAAATCACTATCTATCTTTACAAATATCTTTGTATCTTTTATGTTTTCGTTTATTATTTACGGTTAATTTATATTTATGTGTGTGTGTATGTATATATTTATATATTTGCTTATGGCTATTATCTTTGTTTATTAATATTTCTTTCTTCATATTCTATAATTATAACGATAATGTATCACCAACCTGCATCGAATTATCTTTTTAACATTGTGTACATCCTGCGGTTGTCTGGAAGAAATCGCTATTAGCGATAAGACCACCATTTGTAAATAAATATTACATTCAATAATTGTATAACTTTGATTTTGTGTACAATATAGAATATACCTATCTATCTATCTATTTATTCTTTATTTTTTTTATGGATAGGGTAGGAAAATGAGCAAGCCTTACAAGCATTACAAGTTCGTTGCCGGCCTTTAATATGTGAGTGGGCTTGTTCTTTGAAGGTTCCAGTTTGGGATCGATCCGCAAATACCGCTGAAGGTAGCTGGTACCATGCACTGGTGGTGCATGGAAAAACTGAAAAGTACTGGATCGACGTTCATCCAGATGAATATTCTGAGTCTGAGTGTTTGTATTTTTATGTATTTATAAAGGTACTTACGACTTCTCGTAGGGGCCAAAAATTTAAAGGGATTTTTTTATTTTTTTTTTATATTAGAGACCATAGACACAGTCCGTCTCCCGTATCTCAGCATATCGTCGTTTAATTTCGCCGGTATGGGCGCTGTCGCTTCAGGATGGGGAATTGCAGCAGAAGGTAAGGTCAAACACCATTTATATACTAAATACCGAATTATATGCAACTTGGAAAGCTTAGAAACTTAGAAAGCGGAACTCAACCGCTCGTCGGACGAAGCGTGGTAGCTAAGCTACCGCTCAGACGTCAGTTTTCTGCGGGAGTGTGGTACTTCCCCGGCTGATCCGGCTCACTCATACTACAAACAAATAATATGCCATTCTTGTCAAAGTATTCATCTACAGCGTGGCTCTACCACTACAAAGTATTTCATATGCATAAGCTTAAAAGTATGTGTGAATATCGTGTTTGGACATATTATCAAAAGACTTTTGGCCGACAGACTATACCGAAAATATTTACTCAATAATAATAGTTAGGCTGTAGTATTTGTTGCTTAAAAATAATCTTTATTTGAGTAAATGTTCATTTTATTTGCGAGGTAATATATGGTTTGCCACACAATACAATTAATATTATAAGTTAGGTTAGGTTTTATATTTTTATTGTAATAATTAACCTTTTTAACATTATTATATAATAATGTTAAAAAAGTAATTCATTATTGTTAAATATTTAGGTTAAAAAGGCTATTCGACTTGTTATCCGTCGCCGAAATGAGATTTCGTTATGTCTGTCGACCAAATGTCTGTCGACGATATGTCCGTCAGTCTCCCTGAAAATTACCAACATGTGCAACATTTAAAGATAAACAACGAAGATTTCTTTTTTATTTCCAAAATCGATATTATTCATTCATAAATTATCGATATCGGAATATAATAACCTTATCGATGATAATATAATATAATTGATAATCATTTAACATCTGTTTTAAAGTAAACAATCAGGTATTGTTACAAATATTTCGCAGTAAGATTGCCTTTAATCGTTTAAAATTATTTTTATAAGTTGAAAAGGATCGCTTCTCATCCAGTGGTAACTGGGTAGTATTTGCATTAGGGCGCTGTGTTAACATTTATAGTTTTACACAAAACTTTTGTCGTCCTATAATGAAACTATCAATTTGATTCCAGGGCTCGATTTTTGTTCAAAATGTTTTCAAACTATCCTTTCAATTTTAGCGGGAATACTTTAGGCAATGCGAAGTTCATTTGGCGGTTGTTAGAGAAATAAGACACTGACAGCAAGATAAGATTTCATTTGTAAACTATCCTATTGAAAAATATTGTATGATTAATAAAGATCTAGTATAAATATGGAGATGGGAGAAACACATAAGGTATAGGTGGTAATGTAGGGAAATGGAGCCAGAAGGTCACAGTTTAGTTTTCAAGGGATTTCAAGAGGAAAAGTGGGCGCTCAGTGCGGAGATGGGAGGACGGCTTCAAATTACGTCAGACCATCTTGGATAAGTGTAACGGAAGACGGGAACCAATGGAAGGAGTTGCAGGAGGTTTATACCAAAAGGCACATCGAGATTTGGATATTTTCTCTGAGATTTCAAATAAAAGGCTTTTACTATTATTGTTATAAATATTGTAAATACATATCCGCTAGATCTTAGATTGTATATAAGATCTAGTGTATTGCTACAACCGCTGATAATAGTCGGGTAAATTTGCAAATGCATACAATTTAGTTTCTACTCATAAAATTGGCTTTCTAAATTCATCCACGTTTGGATGTAGGCGTCTTCCACATAAAAATTACACCCATACTCTGAATAATCTTTTCCATAAATTAGGACAAGATTTATACACAGCATAGTAATTTGTGACTAATATGGCTCTTTTAATGATGTATTTGGAGGTATTTTCCCGTAAGCGCCACACTGAGCAAGTGGGTTGCCGATCTCGGAATCAGACGCGTCGCACTGGTAACGTCGCTGGGCGTCTGTAAGAGACTGAATGCGTGAAGCCGAAGACTGGGCTAGATTGCACTTCTAAGGGCATGCCTATGTCCAGAAGTGGACTGTCGTGTGCTGTTAATGATTGATTAATGCCCCTTTTGACAGCCGTTGCGTTCGTATCTCCCACTCTACGCGAGAAGCTAATGACGGTGATGACTGATACTCTCTGCAACACCTCATATTTCAACCAGTTGCCAGCGAACACCGTGTGTGGTTTCAGCATTGCGTCGGGTACTTGTAAGGTAATTCTTGAATGAAAGCCAGCCAGCACTCGTCTACTTCACCGGTAGTCGGATCTCCGGCAAACGTCACCACCTCATTGCAATCACTTTACCAACTCGAAGGACATTAAATGTAAATAAATTCGATAATTCATTTAATTATTTCATCATCATCAAGGTATTACAGCCGCGGGTGGGCCTTAGCCTGATCTAGTAACTTAAATTTTTCATCATCATCAAGGCATTACAGCCGCGGGTGGGCCTTAGCCTGATCTAGTAACTTAAATATTTCATCATCATCAAGGCAATACAGCCACGGGTGGGCCTTAGCCTGATCTAGTAACTTAAATATTTCATCATTCTCAAGACATTACAGCCACGGGTGTGCCTTAGCCTGGTCCTGTAATTTTTTTCCAATCTGGTCAAACTTTAAGTATTTACATGTCTACTAAAGATCTATGTATTATCATAGGATAAATTATTCAACGTAAATATAAAATTTTTTAATTCATCATAGATAAATAATCGCATTTATAATGTGATAATGTGTCACGTACTTTAGATAAAACGAAGAACCTGGGCATGCATGTATACTCAACCTTCATTCACAAAAAACAAAACAAAACGAAAATCTTTAAAATTTTAAATACATGTCATATCTGCATATTTGATTTCTAAACTATTAAAAATTAACTATTTATTTACAGGGCGATAACGGTGGACCTTTGACGATCTTCTTCAACGCGACTGAAGAAATTATATTGGTAAATATTTCGATATATAAATATAAATTTCGTGGTCAGTCAAAACTTTTACTTAGCTAAGATCCGCGACAAGCGAACAACAATAGAAAATTAATTATGTGTGTTTTTCTTCTAGATGAAGTGGATTTACATGGAACTTAAATTGAATCTTACCGAAATCGTCAACCACTTACTCTCCACCCACAAACCAATATACACAACACCAAACACACACTACCACTTTTCCTCCTTGCAAACGACACGTGTTTCGCCTCAACACGAGGCATCCTCAGGTATAGTAGACTAAAGGAAGACAACCGTTAATGAGAGTAAGGATGGAAGATGGATGAGTGTGGAGGAAGTAAGGAAAGTATGCCGAGATCGTAGCAGATGGAGATCTGTGGTCTCTGCCTGCCCCTACGGGAGACGGGCGTGACGATATGCATGTGTATATTAATTTACAACGTTCATAACACTAACGACGTAAATACGCGTATTGATTGAGTCATCGAAATTTCATAACAACGAAAACTGTAGTTAACACGACGGAGATGTGAATATAATTTAATTGTTTTTAACATTTATTTTACTTTGTCTAATTATCAGATTGGCGTAGCATCATTCGTACCAGTTGGTGGATGTAGCGCCGATCTTCCTTCTGTGTTCACCAGGGTTCAGCGATTCTTGCCTTGGATCAGCGAAGTTACGGGCATAGTTCTAGATTAGGAAATACAATTTTAAGTTTACGTCCAACACACTTACGAGGGACGAGTATAATTAATAATTATCAAGTAATATAAAAACAAAATTAAAGTCAATTCCTACTTTTATACCTTGTTAAATATCTTATATAAGAGAATTTTTGTTTCTCACATAAAACTAAAATTAATTAATAAAATTTAATTAATGAATTTAATTTGAAAAAAAAAAGAATATATTATCATCAAGTTTCATCCATTGGAAGTTTAAAAAATATATTGTTCACTTGAGTGGATGAATAAAAAGTATTTTATTAATTATTGAAAGTTTATTTACTGTTTAAATAAATAATTTGATAATAAATAACAAATTGATATACATATGTACGTTTAACGAAAACCTGTATTTTGATTTATATATGTCACCGGTTGTTTGTTTCATAATTTTCTCTAAAATAAAGTAGGGAAAGAAAGCTAGCCCAACGGGTACTTTCAATCCTATGGAAAATCCTCTAGACGTCACATGACAAATATCGTTCAAATCCACCTTGCAGACACACTTCGCATTTGCTGTTCTCCTCGTGAACCGAACTATAAAAAAACTGGCTCAAGACAAGTTGAAAAAAAAAACATCAGTTTTTTTTTTCTGGACTTCGATACAATTTTTAACAGTATTCGGACCCCACTCAAAATTACTAGCCGATCCCAGGCCTAAAGGCCTTTTACCCTTACCCTACGTTAGGAGAAATATTTTTTTATTAAAGTTATATCATTGTTTTAGCTTTAGTATATTTTTTTCCAGTCATACGAGCGGATTTGTATTATATATAAAAATAGACAGTCAAACTCACTTTACTAAGATTCGCGAACACAAATAAGAAAAATAATATTGTGTGTTTCCGAAGAAGTCTTTAATTACTCACCGATAGCGGCCACAAACACAACGCGTTTCTCCTCGCCTGTTTATGGTGAAATAGGACTGTCCATCTACTTAATGAATTTTAGCTAAGTAACGCCTGACCCCATAAATCATGTATTACATGTATATAAAAATGTAGTTTTGTCTACATTGCATAAAGTTGCTATCATGATATGTTTATAATGAATTAATAATATATTTGTATAGTAAAAAGATTTTAATATATTTTATTTGTGTTAATTCAAATGTCTTTCCTTTCTGTATAAGCTTCGGTATAGCTGATAAACTGGCTAAGAGTGTGTGGCTGTGGGCACACCCCCCTCTCCGAGAGACTTATGTGCAGCAGTGGACTGATTTAAGCTTTAAATATTTAAGATTTATTATGTTATTCATTATACAAACTCTTAATGAAAATATAATAATATAAACGACCAATTGGCTGAGTGGCGGGGCCCTTCGCCCGCGGAGTCAATGGTCGCGGGTTCGATCCCCGCATCGGAATAAATATATGTATGGATTACAAATATTTATTCCGTGTCTGGTAACCCCGCCAATCCACATGCGTGACAAGCGTGGTGGATTAACGTCCGTTCCTCCAGAAATGGAGAGGACCGTGCTCAGCAGTGGGACATATGTGGGCTGTTAAAAAAATATATACATACATTAAATTTACCCCGCGGAACCAGCTACCTCCAGCGGTGATTCCAACTCGATACGATATTGGATTCTTCAAAAAACAAGCGTATACATTGATGCTTCTGCAATACCTATATTCTGCTGATGTTTATGATTGATTGCATACCATCAGGTGACACGCCTGCTCGTTTGCCTTCCTATCCCATAAAAAAATATATCTCATTTTGTTTGCATTGATTTTGAAATAAACTACAAGTGGGTTTTTTTTTAACGTCAATACGAGAAAACCCAATATAACATTAATTATTAATTTTGCGACAAAAGTGACAAGTGTGTTTCGTCTTCATATTTTACTACTGGTGCTAGCTATATTGGTGATTATTTCTCGGGCTGTATTATAATATATATACGTACTTCCCCGAGCTAGCCGGTCCATTCATGCTACAGACAAATAATATGCCATTCTTGACAAAGTATTCGTCTGCAGCGTGGCTCTACCACTTCAGAATAGAACTACTTTTTACACTATGTATAAAAAGTAGTTTTTATCAATATCACTAAGCAGTCTATAGTTATATAATAGACCAATAAGAATTTGTTATATCGATTATCAGTGGCGGCAGAGATTAGATTTTAATTTTTAGAATTGCCTAGATTATTAATAATTTTGTTTAATAGTTCGCAAAATGTGAAGGTTTTTTGTGATAATAAAAACCTTCCTTTAAAAAATATATATTGAACAAGCTCAGCCGTGGGACACATATGGGCTATATGTTATCATATATATATATATATATATATATATATATATATATATATATATATATATATATATATATATATATATATATATATATATATACTTCCTGAGATATATTACTAAGTGTATTGATTTTGAATACAAGGCAGATTTAATCGGTGCGCATTATCGGAAATAATCCAAATGAATCAAATTCGGATTAACTTTTCGACAGATTATTGAGTGAATAGGCTATCGAGGGTAAAATGAAATCCCATATACCTAAGTTTAATAATCCAAATAAATGCAATTCGGATTATCGTTTAAATGATTATCGTTCTCTTGTGAAGAAGTCCAGCTAACAAGGGTGAGAGAACCTCTCTGAGTTCTAAGTCCCTCTGATGGAGCATAAGGCAGACACGACATTTCTCGATCTCCTGTCCTGACCATATGCTGTACTTCGCTCCAGGATAGGCCCATCTTCTGCACTTCGGCCGTCACAGTACGCCGTCAAGTTTGTTTTGGGCGTCCACATTTTCTTTTCCCCTGCGGATTCCATTTGCGGGCTTGTTTGGGGATATGACTGGCGTGGCGCCGGAGAGTATGCCCTATCCATCTCCATTTTTGTTGACGTATCTGGACATCGACGATGGGTAATGATGGGTAAAGGTACTTAAATAAAATAAAAAATATATATAGGAAACTATTTATAATAAGTTGTGTATATTTATAATAAGTTGTGTATATATATATGTAATATCTACATATTAAGGGGTCGAAAATTTTTTAACGGGGCTTCTTTTAGTGGTGAGCCATTTCATGGACGACTATCGTATATACAAAATATTTATAAAATGAATTAAAATTGATATTTTAATCCGTTCTTATCGTGGGCCCATCAGTTAATTAATCACTTTTTACAAATGTTCGCGTGTTATTTTTTTCATATGTAATCACGTTTATCGAAATGAAAATTAATAATCCCGGATTAAATCAAATGTTAATCCGTGTTTGCACTCAGATAAATACATAGGATTACTATATAAGTGAGAAGTGACATACGATCTGTGTATTTAGGGATTGGTTACCAAAAATAAAAATGCGTTTCATTTTGATCGCTTTTTCTCTCGCAGTGGTTGCAGCTGAAGCTCCTCTACCCACTGCGGCACCCAGCGCTTATAATTACCACGAGCTGGTAGGAATCCCTGAAGCCACACGCATAAAGGCGGCGGAGGATGCGTTGTTCAGCACGGAAACTGCCAAGGAGGATGTGAGGATTGTCGGTGGAAGTGTGGCGCCTCCTAACGCCCATCCTTATCTGGTAAGTGACTTGTATTTTGTTAGTGATTAGGGTTCTTGTTCCCTGAGTCCTAAATCCGTGTCCTAAGTAAGTTGGTACCAAGTAAATTGGCGGGGCATAGAGCAGACACGACGCTTCTCCAAATTCTTCGTTTTTTTCTTTTTTAATGTAATGATTAGGATTACAGTTATTTATTTATTTTAAATTTGAAAAAAAAACATGGATGAAATACACGCATTACACGCATGCATCGCATCTCATATCATATGAGATTGGATGCGTGAAGCCGAAAATCGCGGATTGATTGAATCCTTATTTATTAAATTTAAATAAAAGCCTTGATTCAGAAAATTTTTATGCACGATAATAAAAATTAACTTGGTATTTATTTATGCCTTGACATATCTCTCCGCGTGCTTCTATTAACAAAGTACTCCTAAATTGTTCTCAACCATTTTTTTTCTGTCGGAAAACTTTTAAATCCTCCCTATGTGCCCTAAGCCATCTAAGCATCCCTTTCTCAACTTTTGTCACGACACCTTCTTTTACAGCACATCGCTCTCTTATATCTTCATTTCTTATTTAATATAATTTCTTATATTATTTCTTATGAAAATGATTTCAACCATTATCTATGACAAAGATTGAAATTGATTGAATGATGGAGCATTTATTAATTATTTAGATATAAGTGCTAAATCATGTTATCGATATTAAAATAAAAGATAACTTTCTATAACTTGAGCATCATATTTATATTATATTCTCAAATCATCATCATAAATATTACATCTGCAATGTCTATGGCACTGCGGATGTCTAAGGCGGCGTTGATTGCTTTCCATTGGTGACTCGTTTGCCTACCTATCCCACAAAACACACACACACACACAAACACATAATGTTTTTGTTTTTATAAAACATAATATCTTTTTAATTTTAAATTTTGAAATTACGAATTTAACAAGAAGTAACATAATATAAAAGATTTTAATCGATAATCAAATAAAAAAGTTATTGCACTTATCAATGTATCACTACATGTCTAAACATTTTTTAATTTTTTTATTTATTTATTATCACACAGGGCGGTCTGATCATCACGTTCGTCAACAGCTGGGGCACGTCGGTGTGCGGCTCATCACTTATATCACCCAGCCGGCTGGTGACTGCGGCACACTGCTGGTTCGACGGCAGGTTCCAAGCGAACAACTTCGTCGTGGTCCTCGGATCTCAGTTGCTGTTCTCCGGAGGCACTCGTATCTCCACGTCGACCGTCATCACGCACCCTCAGTGGACCACGTCCACCCTGGCGAACGATGTCGCCATCATCTATCTTCCTTACAATGTTCCATTCTCGGGTATGCAAGTTTGATTTTTTGTGATTTCTCTAAATCAGGGATTACCAAACTATTTTGGGCGAGAGACCCCCTTTTTTTAAAATGAACTGATACCTTAGACCACCATAGCCAAAATAATTTAAAACTCCTATATCTAGTTTTTTTTCCTATTGATACAAAATGCTTACCAATTTAAAATGGTTGCCAAAACCAATTTAATGCGGTTGGTGGCAAATTACGACCCCTTTGAGAACCCCTGATCTAAATATATGTATGTATGTCATAATCATGACTTGACATGATCGCAGTAGGTATATCATTTACGGTCAATGATCTCAAATGTATGTATTTGTTCACATGGACATGCTTCTGGAATAAATCCCCTCCAAATAAATCCCGGAAAAGTATAAATTTCAAGTTTTTTTTAATTATAAGATTAAATTCAATTTAAATTAATAATAAGATTCATTTTAATATAAATTTTAAATAAAAATAGATTATATAACGTTCCACTATTACTACCTAATATATCACATAAACCGTAAGTAGAATAGAATGATTTATTTGTAAGAATGACAATTTTAATAATATTTGTCCAATTCCCGGAAAAACCGGACTATCTAGTATTGATTTTTGAAAAACGGGTATGTCCACTTTATATAATCACTAGCAGCATACATTTATTTATTTTTTATTTATGCACTAGTATGCCTACATGGCATGTACATTGCATTTTTAAATAATTAATTGGACTTTTTCCTCCAACTTACATCAGTGACGTTGCGTTTTTATTTCATTTTCATAATCTTATATTATTATCAGTTATATCGTTCAATACAATATATTTCGATTAAGGTGTATAAGTGACGTGATATGAAATAAATGCGTGTATCGTAACTTTTTAAATTGACTGAAAAAGCCCATAGAAGGCTTTGGTAGAATAGCCACCATTTTATCAAAACATAACGTGATAAGCTGACTACATTTCAGTGAGATACATTTCAAGAGATTGGATATTATTGTATTTTACTTGACACTGGCATAATAGTTGTACCTAATTGCCATCAGAGAAAAGAAAAAAAAATTAGTCTATATAATTATAGGAATTTTGACTTTACTAAGTTATCCTTAAAACAAAAGCGCTTCAAGGTAATATATATTTTTGGTAGATATAGGTCTCTATCTGGTAGCTTGGCGTGTGATAGAGACATGTGATACAATAACGAGTTTTTTTTCGATTTCAATACGACCCGCGTTAATCCGATAATCCGATATACCTATCACTATACTATTGATTGTACATAAAAATTTCGGCAAAATTGAAAAGATTATAACTTGTACTCACCACAACTATTGTTTTTGTAAGTCCTATATCACTGATGATGTTATTTTTATAATAAAATATTAGCTATGTGGACAGTTAGAACTTTTATTTAGCTAAGGTCCGCGACAAGCAAACAACAATAGAAAATTAATAATGTGTGTTTTCCCGCTGGATGAATTGGATTTATAGGGATCTTAAAATTTTCATTATACGTCCCACTACCACTTTTCCACCTTGCAAGCGACAGAAAGTGGTAGTGTGTGTTTGGTGTTCTGTATAATGGTTGGTAGGTGGAGAGTTGCTGACGGCCGTTCTTCGGTAATTTTTAGTTTAAGTTCCATGTAAATCCACTTCATCCAGCAGGAAAACACACATTATTAATTTTCTATTGTTGTTTGCTTGTCGCGGATCATAGATAAGTAAAAGTTTTACTGTCCATATAGTAATGGATTTCCGCAAAGTAACGCCTGACTCCATTAATCAGAATATTAACTCTCCATTGTGGTGTTTAAATTACTAAATTCCACATTAATATTATATACATACTCGTAGTTCAAATAAATTCTTTGATTTGTTGTAATTTGACAGATTACGTACTCTTATTCATAAAAATCCGGACTATAATCCGATAAATTCGTTAATCCGCCCTGCAAAACGATTGTCGGATTACCGCGGATATTGTGTATCGAATAATTTTAACCGATATTTGTCCGTCACTGTCCCGCACAATATACATGAATGGCGATCGTTCAACATTGTATACTATTCTGATGTATATGTTTTTTGTTGTTCTTTTCAGCAAGCATTCAGTCTGTCGCTCTACCAAACGGCAATCAGATGTGGGAATCATTCGCAGGTGAATGGTCCGTAGCAGCTGGATACGGCAGAACTAGCGACCGTAAGTTTTTACTCATCATCAATTAGAACACTAACTGGTTTGGGCACAGAGAGGATGAATGAAAGAAGATTGATAAAAAAAAATAACGTTGCGGACGTGGATGGAAGGGTCGGTAGGTGAATACCAAGGATAACATAACCTGACCAAGTTGCTGAAGTTCTCAAGAAAGGCCAGGTCAAAAGTGCCTTTAACCGGCTAGTTTGAATGAAGAGAGTGATGAGTGTGGATGAAGCAAAGAAAGAGTGCCAAGAGTGCCGAGATCGTAGCAGGTGGAGATTTGTGGTCTCTGCTTAATCCTATTGAAAACAGACGCTCTCATATATATGTATATATATATATATATATATATATATATATATATATATATATATATATATATATATATTTTATATATATATATATTTTTTTTTTTGAAAAAAGGGACTCCCTTGGATATTTCTTCGAGCAAACATAGCATAAGAAATAACTAGACAAGAAAACGTAGATAAATGACCAAAAAAGTTAGAACAAGAAAACATGAAAAACAGTTGTACTTAAAAAATATATGTATAATGTGAATATAAAATACTTTTTGTCGATTCTTAAGACTCTCGTCTATCTTTCAGAACAAGCTGGTGTGACGGTTTCGGCCACAGTGAGTCATGTGGATCTACAAGTGATCACCGACGCACAGTGCAGGGCTGTGTTTGGACACTGGGCGCTGCCAAGCAATATTTGTACCAGCGGCTTAGGTGGTGTCGGCATTTGTGGTGGGGACTCTGGCGGTCCCCTAGTGGTAACTCGCAACGGGCAAAAGATCTTGGTAATTTTTATTTATTTATCATCTTTTGACATGGACGTCTGTTGCACTTGTTAGAACATTAACATAAATAATTAATTAATTCGAAAAATACCAAAGTCACCCACATAGCTCTTCAAGTTAGCAGATTTAAGTGGCAATGGGTTGGACACGGTTGACGGAGAACCGACAATCGTTGGAGTAGACGAGTGCTGGAGTGGAGACCGCGTCTCAGTAAACGTAGTGTGGGACACCCCTCCGGATAGATGGAGCGACAAAATCTGCGCAAGGCGGCTGGCAGAGACTGGATGCGTATAGCCGAAGATCGGGCTAGGTTGCGCGCCTTGGGTGAGGCTCATGTCCAGCTGTGGAACTGCTAACTATGCTAGTGATAATTAATTCTTTGTTTTTTAATTAATTCTTAGATATTTAGGATTGTATTAATTCGCGTATATTCCAATAGATACCGCCACTATATTGTTTTCATCACGATTAAATTGTTCAGTCACGCATAATAGGAAGAATAGGATTTAATAAATACAGAATAATTAAACATAATAACAATTGTAATAACGTCTTGTACTTCTCACCGTCTCGCTTTTATTTCCAATTCTTTCGCGGTATCAGTAATTAGACTAGAACGTGCTTCCCCTTGACATAAGGAAAGGCCCTAGCAAACCTCGATTTAGAGCTAAGGACTTCTTTTATAGGAGAGCAGGCGAACAAGTACGGCAATCACCTGGTGGTAAATGATCACCACCGTTCATAAATATCCGCGTTTTTGATGCGTTGCCGACCTTTTGTGGACACATGATCGTTTCTTGAATTACCCTACGTCGATTTTACGTGGGAACACCGCAGGTGGTAAAAAGCTACGATTATCTTCCTCTTCCATGGTATGCAGATGAGTGGTATTTGTGTATGTGGTAGGCAGATGAGTTCCACATCGAGTCCAATACCCACCAATGGGCCGATAATGATGATGCTTGTTTAGTAAATGGTATTAAAAATTAATAATTATTTTCAGGTTGGTGTCAGTTCATTCGTGGCTTCTGACGGCTGCCAACTCGGCTTCCCCTCCGCCTTCGCGAGGATCACCAGCTTCCAGAGCTTCATCACACAACACATGTTCTAACGCAAACACGCAATTGAATCTTCCTTTTTAATTTATCCCGAAAAATGTATATATTTAAAATGCTAAGACGATTAAACATATGATTTAAATATGTGTTTATTTTTATACACAACCACTAACTTTGACTGGTAGAATACGAAGTGAAGTTGTAAGAGAGCGAAATGGAGTAAAAGGTTTCGTGACAAAAGTTGAGAAAGAGATGTTTACGGTTTAGGCACATAGAGAGGATGGATAAAAGAAGACTGGCAAAAGAAATTTTTCTTTTTTTTTAAAAAAAGGCCAGATCAAGAGTATCCTTAATCGGCGGACTTGCATGAGGAGAATAATGAGTGTGGAGGAAGCAAGGCAAGTATGCCGAGATCGTAGCAGATGGATCTGTGTTTTCTGCCTATCTCTACAGGAAACAGGAGTGATCATATGTATGTATTATTTTTATATAAAAATCATTTTGCTAACAGTGGGATGTATCTACAGTGGCTGTAACATTATCATTCTCATCATCAACAACAGCCTGCAGCACTCTACAGCTAGACAAAAGCCTCCCCCAAGAAGCGCTACCTCACCCGATTTTTGGCTTTACGCATCTAACCTCTGTAAAGGTATACATATCGACTCAAAGAAGCGAAAACGTAATAAATTGCAAAATGAAAACTTAACTTACTACCGGAGCCAAAAAAGCTTTTAAGATTTTTGAAAATATTGTATCTGATCACGCAAAAACAGTTTCAACGCCGTACAAAATTTTCTATTGGACGTAAAGCTGCGAGACTCAGACCATTCGACGGAATATTTTATCTGATCCGAATATGTAATAAATAATTTACATCTGTATCATTTACAGCGTTTTTTATGGGATGGGAAGGCAGACGAGCAGGCGTGTCACATGATGGAAAGCAATCAACGCCGCCTATAGACATCCGCAGATGCAGAAGCGTTGCCGGCCTTTAAGGAAAGTGTCATTATGGTAGGGGGAGGGGGGAGGACCTCCGGAACTCAACTGCTCGCCGTACGAAGCGCGGTAGCTAAGCTACAACTCATACGCCGGTTTTCTGCGGGAGTGTGGTACTTCCCCGGGCGAGCCGGCCTATTCACGCTACAGACAAACAATATGCCATTCTTGATGTAGTATTCGTCTGTAGCGTGGCTCTACCATTATAAAATATTCGCTTTTAAGTGTTTACTAATGTTTCATTGTAATCTATATATTAGGGTGGATAAAAAAGGAGAATCGTTTAAATCATGATACTTTATTTCGACCAGTATTTCTTCATACTTCCACTTTAGCTTTCGTACACACTATGACGCTAGTAGACACAAGCATGTTGGGTTGACACAGTTCCACAGATGGATGTATACATAAATATTATTATTATATTTTTTTTACATTTTTAATTTTACAAACATGACAATCTCAATTAAATAAGTTATCTAAGTGATTTGACGATTTTAAATTTAACCTTCATATACCCGCGCGTTTGTCTGAGAGACCGACAGAATGATTTTTCGATTTTAAATAAAGAACGAATAATGCTAGTTTAATAAACTTAGTCACACGTCACGTCAATTTTAAGGTCGTATCAAATTAGGCAAGTACTAGAAAGTTCATTAAACTAGCATTATTCGTTCTTTATTTAAAATCGAAAAATCATTCTGTCGGTCTCTCAGACAAACGCGCGGGAATAGGAAGGTTAACAAATAAGTGATTTACTATTCTACATTTTCCAAAATGTGCGGTTTAAGCGATGACACGTATATAAATGGTAGTACTATGATATATATTTTTATATTATATTATAATTTTACAATTGAACTTGTCAAAATCACAACAGCAACTTAACAATTAATATCATGCAATTAGAATTTATTTCCTATCCATAATTTTGTTGACAATTTTATTTTTCAATATTCAACAAACTTATGACTATGAAATTCGAGACTAGAGATATATCATAGTTTTTTTTTTATGATAAAACTAAACTATTCACGGTTTTAACTAAACTACTATACGGTGTCCATGAAGATTATTCATATCTTTATTATTATTCATATGTTATATTACAATTAAAAATGAAAAATTCATTAATCGCAATTTTTTATTTCAGCAACATTATTATAACAATTATTTCGATGTATCGATAAAATAAAATTAAAATACAAGAAAGGACCTTATCATGGAACACATGATTACCAGCAACTAATAGAGTAGTTTTTATTTATCATAATGTCGTCGCCTATGGGAATTTGACTGCTTACATAAAATATACTATGGGTTTTAGTCTCAAATATAATAAATTATATCTATAGGGTCGCAATACATATTTTTTACACAGTTCAAATAAAAGTATTTACAATATGTCGATCGATTATTTTCGATTCAATTTAATATTTAAGTGTCCACTTATTTCAATATCAATATAGATTTTGAAATAAACATTAAAGTCCAGTTATTTATAAACGTTAAAAAAAACCACAGTTTTCCAAATAGAGAAAAGGCTATTCAAAATAAAATAATACAAAAATTATTCAAGTTAGCTCGCTAAGTTTTAGCTGAAATAAAAGGTAAAAAATTAATAAAACAAAATGAAAAGTATTTATTGAAAAAATAAAAAATAATGAACAAATTAAACAAATTAGAAACACAAAAACTGTCCGGGGATATTTTAGCTGCTTAATGTTCGTAAAAATCCGAATTATCCCCACTACTATATTAATTGTGATAATTTTGAAATAAAGACTCCATAATTACAGATGGTGAAAATAATTTATTTTTTTTAAACGCAGCAACATTAGGTTTAATACAATAATTAGCATGGCATCACCGCGGTACATATAAGGTCCTTTCTATAGCATATGTCAAAATCTACACCTATGAAAGCCGTCGCTCAAAATATTTACAGTGACAAGCCACATTTATCCAGTGTTAGTAGTAGATTGCTAAACTTTCGCCGTGAAATGACATATTTATTTATCCAAACATTATTTAGATATATTACACGTCGTTTTTTATAAGTATGTAATTATAAATTTAAAATACAACTATATAGCCTTAAAAAATAAATATTGTATGGTTTATTATAAAGAAAACGTGTCGTGTAAACCTAATAGGGAAGCATTAATTAACAAACTACCATAATATATCACAGTTCATTTATGCAAAAAAGTAAATAAAGATTCGATTTAGCATAGAAATTTTAACAAATCATTAATAAATAAAAAAAAAACAATAGCCATGGCATGAGACGACACAAACGACGTAAAAATACATGAATAATTAATACATATTGCTTGAGAAGTAAACACTTAAAAAAAAACTCATTACAAGACAATAATTTCATTACACGTACATTTCTCACGTATATATATAATTCCGAGAAGGCGCAAAGAACAAGAAAATTGGCTATTTTTCCCGAATGCTCACTTCGGGCAATGGACCTTCAGGATGTAGTCTGTTAGGAGGGTGGGTACCGTTGGGCTGTCTTCGAGTATTGCTTTCAGAACTGAAACACAAAAATTCAACTGTTGTATTGATATTTTTAAATAATATACAGAATGTTCGGTAAACGATATAAATGAAATTCAATAAATTTTACGAAGAAGATAAGTGCGGATTTTTTTGTTTAATTATTTCGTCTAAATGTTGACCGCCACATCGGCCAACTCTTGGAATCTAGCCACAGTATTCTGTGCCACTCGCTGAAGAGTGACGTCGGGATGCCATTAACCTTGCGTACAATATTTTTTTTAGTGCTGAGAGGTACACCCACAGAAAACAGTCCAAAGAATTAAGACCTGGGTGGCCACCGTCAGCCGTAGGCCGAAACGGCTTATTAATTTTTTAGGAAAGAAATCACGAAGAAGCTTTTTTTTAGCAGCGTAAGGTCTAGCGCCATCTTATTGCCAACCACGTAAAGTGACAGAATGTTCTCTCAATATTGGCAGAAAATAATCAGTAGGCATGCGTTTACTGATTATTCGACCTATAATTTAATTCTTGCTCTGTTGTAGGACATATAGGCGTTGTATAAAAAAAAAATTAAAATCTATGAACTTACTTTTAATGAGTGCTTGCATGGTGCGCGTATCTGGTGGTCCATTATCCATGTGGTATGGTATCAGAGTAGTCAAGTACTGTAATAAAAAAATAATATATATGCAATGATTCTATTGATTTTCTACTTAAGCACAATACACACAGAGCGGGCGCGGATATATGGAATTTAATACAACCGCCCTGAGCCCGACCCGTGCACGCTGTTAGTGTATTATCCGTAAGCCTGCGTTTACTGATTATTCGACCTGTTATCTCCTTTCGCCACCAGACACCCATTTATTTTACGATCACAATAGGAATGTTTATTATTTTTAGGAAAGCGTTTAAAACAATATTAATTAATACAGGTAAAAATATTGAGAGTTGTTTTTTTATTTCAACGTTTGTGTTAAGTATAAGACTTAAAAACTTGTGTATTTTATTCCCGCATGATCGTTTGCTCCGCTATGACAAAAAAAAATTCACTCCAAAACACCCATACTGGTCACATGGCTTGTGAACAAGTGGCGTAATTCACTTTGGCGCTAGCCGACACGTGCCTGTAGAGATATGAATGAGACGGGAATACGGCAGGTACAATTTCTTGTATTTATATGGAATTTAATATACCCGCTCCTCGCCTGACCCGTGCACGCTTTTTGTGTATTAATTTTCGTGTAGATACAAAGGATTAGAGCTGCCGTACTCCCATCTCGGTACACGCCCGCTCTATGTGTGTATTGCGCTTAACAGTATTGAATAATAATGTATCGATATTGGCATTTAAAAGATTTCATCTAATATGGTACGCAAGTTTGAACAGTACAGTTTTAATTTTTTTATTATTTTTTTTATTTATTATATTTTTTAATAAATTTGGCGAACCATGTCGCCGTCACTTATCAACAAATTAGGTATATTAAAATTCATCATAGTCAAGCTGCAAGGGAAGATGGAGGTCAGCCCCAACAGAGCCCCACATGCTGAGGTAAGGCACCATAGTACCCGGGGAGCCCGATCCCGCGACGGTCGGCACGTTAATTATATAGCAAACAAATTATTTATTTATTAAAAAGTGTAGTCTTGACTTGTGTAGTAATGTATCTTGCGATTTACAGTGTATACATAGCAACCGAAATCATACAAACCTTGGGCTCAGGACGTCTAGTGTTAATTTTGCCTATCCGTGGTATGCCCATTTTCTTCTTCTTGTCCAAGTTGTACTGTCGGCGCTTGTCCTGCACCGCCAGCAGTAGTGATATAAAGGTGTTCTTCAGCTCCTTCTCGTACTCAAGCTCGTCGCGTATTGCCAGTTCGGATATGAGCGTCTCGGAGTATTTGCGGATTAGAGCTTCGCGCTGCATGACAATCTCGTTCAGTTGGGCGACGGACATTTGTTGGAGATCTGTTGGAGTAAGAGAATTTACGATTTAATAGAGTTTCTGGCGAACCGTTTCTTTTCATTCTTCAATTATTGATTGTAATATTCATATACAAATGGCTTGTTTATGAATTTGTGTAGCCTAATGGCTTTGATGTGACGAGTGTGCCGAGACGTGGACACTGACAGTCCGTCTCCCCGCCAAGCTCAAAGTCGCTCAGAGGGCTATGGAGAGAGCTATGCTCGGGGTTTCTCTGGTGGACAGAATTCGAAATGAAGAAATTCGCCGGAGAACCAGAGTCACCGACATTGCTCTTCACGTTAGCAGACTGAAGTGGCAATGGGCTGGACACGTTTGTCGGAGAACCGACAATCGTTGGAGTAGACGAGTGCTGGAGTGGAGACCGCGACTCGGCAAACGTAGTGTGGGACGCCCTCCTGCTAGATGGAGCGACGATCTGCGCAAGGCGGCTGGCAGAGACTGGATGCGTGTAGCCGAAGATCGGGCTAGGTGGCGCGTCTTGGGTGAGGCCTATGTCCAGCAGTGGACTGCCGCGGGTTGATATATATAATGGCTTTGATGCAGGTTGGTGATACATTATCGTTATAATGACAGAAAAGAAAGAAAAAATATTAGAACAAAGATAATAGCCATACAATAATTTTATATAGGTTATGTTATTTACTTATATATAATTTATATGTTACTTAATAATCAAACATGTTAAAAACAAGTTCGAACAGTTAGATTTCAGCAGTATTGGTATTGTCACGCATTGTTTTTATTTTTATGTATATAAAAATGGATTATAGATTATGGTTTTATAATTGGTTCGATCTCAAGTGTATATATTGGACTCGTGTTTTTCAAGTTGCGCTCCACTACATCTCTGTGAGGATCGGACGGTGGCGGAAAATCAGTTTCTCTGCTGAATGAGTGGAGGTTTTAACTGAGCCATCGCCCATAATGTGAATTATTATGTAATTTGTAAATATTTGAAATGTATACTGCAAAAGGAAATAAATTTATCTATTAAAAGGTGACATCTCTTATGACATAGTTCATAATTTTAAGTTATTTAGAAAAAAATTCAAAATGGCGGAAAACAAGATGGCCGCCATACACAGCTAAAATCGTCATTTGTGGGACGATTTCACTGAAATTTGACAGAAGTCGGTAACGCTCGCGTAGCTTTAAAAACCTAGTTTTATAGTATCTGTATGTATAGCGAACTTAAATGATAATTTATAATAGCATATAATTTCAATTTACATGTTTATAAACATGTCCAAACAAGTTTAACCTCAGCCCAATTAATGTGGCTATATTCTTAAATCGCGATGACTCGAATCCTGTTATATGTCTAAGGTGATCGTTCTAGATAAAAACTAAACAAGTACAAGCGTTGAGCAGTTTTTTTTTATATATCCAGCAACAACGATGCCAGCGAACGCGATAAGATAGTTCGACGTTTGTTTACAGTTGCGGTCGAATTAATGATAGGGAATGCGCTTGCGAATTACAAATTATTAATGATGCAACTCTAGATTATATACAAAACATTCGTTGTGCTTTTAAATTATATTTTACTATATTTACTTTAAAATTTATAACTTGTACATAAATATTAATCCTTATCGGTCGCTAGCTTTTTATAAGTGATTCTCGCCAGGTTGTAGGTACCAGATATAGTTTTCATTGACTTTATTCATCTTTGGGCTCAAAATATTAAAAAATAGTTGGAAAAGACAATGATATATAACTGGAGATGTCAATTTGCTCTATTACGGATATTTAACTAATAAGGTAATAGTGCCTGCATTTCACACAGAGCGAGTTTCAACATGTCTCGTCATGTCACCTCTCACGTGACTTACGACCGCTGGGACAAGTACTGTTGTCACGTGAGAGGTGACTTATGACTGATAAGGGTTAATTTATTGATCTTATATTTTATATTACATTTCTTATATTAATAAAAAAAGGTCTATGATAGGGTCCTAGACAGGTATTTTGGATAATACTTTCTTAAGAAGTAAAACACTGGCAAGTCCACTAGACAGAGCTCTGTTAGAGTCCGCGGTCGGAACAAGAATGTCTCTGTGCTAGAGTGCATGGACTATTTATAGACGTTTTTCTTTTTTTTTAAATATGTTGATTTAGTAACAATGCAATTAATTACTCGGACCTTAGGATGGAGAGCATCTATGAGTTTGTAATCCGGTTGACTCGAAAGATGTTTGACTGAGCTGATATTCCATGCTCGTCCACCTGAGAGACGCCCGCTCCCACGTGAAATTCTCCGTCACCGCCTGGCTCCCGCGAAGGGGGAGGGCCAGCGACAGACCCAAAATAGGGATAGGTTCAATCACATTTCGACGAAGCAAAGTCGTTAAAAGACGCCCAGAAACCGCTGGGAAAAACGGCATCTGGGACCGGGGGGCGGTCGCCCCTTTGAGTTGATGCGCGAGCAGTGCGGTTCTTCCCCGAGGCTCGATCCCATACCCTGTGGGTGTGGATGTCTCCGTATGTATGTAATTAATTTCTTCCCGATAATCCGACATATATTTTATGCGTGATCACCATGACGCCCCAAAAGAGGTTTTGTAAGTACTCCTATAAGAGCCGAGGGTCACCTCTTTATACGGCGACCGGATCTTTTCTCACGCGGTTAGCTAGAGCATAGTTTTTGCTACGCTTGGCCTATTAAATCGCTTATATGGTACGAATAAAATATCTTTAAGTCTTTTATATAACTAAAATATTCAACACTAACGTAAATTCAATTCTGCTGTACGGGTGTGAGACATGGAAAAGTGAACTCCAGGTATTCGTCAACCGCTTCCTACGCCGAATTTTAAAATGTATTGGTCGGATAACATGGTCTCCAACGAAGAGCTGTGGAGAATCAGCAAAGAGGACCCAATAGATGTCCAGATACGTCGACAAAAATGGAGATGGATAGGGCATACTCTTCGGCGCCACGCTAGTCATATCCCCAAAAAAACTCTCGAATGGAATCCGCAGGGGAAACAAATTTGGCGGCGTACTGTGACGGCCGAAGTACAGAAAATAGGCCTATCCTGGAGCGAAGTGAAGCGTACGGCCCCCGACATGTCGAGATGGAGAAACGTTGTGTCTACCCTATGCCCCAACAGGGGGACTTAGGACTCAGAGGGAGGGAGGGAGGGAGGGAGGGAGAGAGAGAGAGAGAGAGAGAGAAGTCTGTTATTATTCATAATCTTTAATTTTTACGCCTCAATCCGTTTTTAGGGCTAATTGTTCGTTCTATATCGTTCGTATATAACGAACGATATAGTTATGTAAGTAATCATAAATTGAGTTTATTTAGAAAATTAATTTAATTGTACGTTTAAACAGGATTGTAGAGGGAGTACGATTGCGGAATTTGGTTTTCAACCTTAACTACTGATTTCAAACAAGGATTATTTGACGATATTTATATTAGAACTACACTACTGTGCCACCCCGTCCTATGGGACAAACAAGGATACACCATTGGTGGTATATCCAGTTACGCACGAGTTTGTCTTCAAAACTTAAGAATAATAATGAATCTTATGAGAGCAATACTTTTACTTTGCTAATTAAAAGAAATAAAGAATAAAATATACCTTCGATGCGGAGTGGACAACTAAGCAACTCTTTGCCTTGCTCAAGAGTCTTGTCGTGTTCAGTCATAGACATAGTTTTGTCCTGCTCCGAGAAGTCACCCTCGGAGGATGGAGTCTCTTGCATCATATCTTCAATTTCCTGGATCACCTGGAAACAAAATGTCGATTGTTTTTTTTTATGGCAATTTGATTATAACTAGTATGCCAGTGTCAAGTAAAATACAATAATATCAAGCATCTTGAAATGCACAGATCAACGTCACGTTACGTATTGATAAAATGGTGGTCATTCTACCATAACCTTTTAGGGACTTTTGCGGTCAATTTAAAAAGTCACGATACATGCATTTGTATCAATCACTTATAAGTCTTAATCGGGCTATATTATATAATATGCCACCACAATTAAGCAAGATAACTGATAATAACATAATATTCTGAAAATAAAATAAAAACGCAACGTCACTGATGAGAGTTGGCGGGAGAAATCAAGTCGATTGTTATAATTTTTTCTTTAATTTTTTTTTGACATTAACTTTCAATTCAATTCTCAGTTTATGGCCACCATCGGTGTATTCTGCCAGTGTCTAGTTAGTCTGCCACTCATAAGAGCGTTAATTAAGACTCAAAAAAACTATCAGAAAACGAAAAACCAAACTATACATAAATGGAGAGAACATACCATTTAAAAACATGCATACACAATTTGACCGCAAAATAAATCTGCTGCTTCTTTAGTAAATATTGTTAATTATTTCTGCCTAAACAGCGGTTTTTTATAGTAACGCAATCGTAATACTTAGGCCCGCGATCTGACCACGTTGGTTTTTGCTGATAACCAGCGCCGGGTGCTCCAATAGAACGCCTGGCATATGCTGAGCAAGAACCATTTTATGACACTTATTAGATTAAAATTATATTCTTTTTGTTTTGTTACTTGTATTATATTATTAAGGTTTTAATTTTAGCTATTGTAAAATGTTATGAATAAAGTTTTTTTCTATTTCTATAAATATCTACAGTCAAAAGAATATTCTAAAATCTTTAACAGTACCTCATCGGCCGTCTTAATAGGACATTCGTGATCTTGGTGTAACCCGCCAAGTATGAGAGAATGCATATCCAAATCGGAAGCTACCGCTTCGTCCTCAGAGCTATGTGTCTCATCGTCCATCATTGAAGAGTTCTGTCGACAAATGAAACATGTTACAAACTTAGTTCACGAATGCTGGGAAGCTTGCCAAGCTGAGGGGTGCATTCTTCGCCGTGGTCTGGTCATCCCGACCGTTGAGATTGGTGTTCATAATTGGTGGTATATTTTAAAGGGTTCTATTAAGATCGTGGAGCGGTAGGCCCAACACCCTCCCTCTCCCACTCCGATAATAACACTTTTCTTAAAGGTCCGCAACGCTTCCGCACTGCCTATGCCGCTGCGGAAGTCTATGGGCGGCATTGATTTCTTTCCATCAGGTGACACGCCTGCTCGTTTGCCTACCTATCTCACAAAAAAAAAGTTACCGGATACAACATGACAATGGGAACGATGAGTTTCGCAGCTTGGTAAATAATTCTGCACGTGGTGTAATAAATTTATCTGACCTTAAATTATAATGGGTCGAGCAAAGTTTGTTTACGCCAATTATGAATCATCTTTAACTATATTATGAGCTATGTTAAATCGTTTACTCATTAAATGTTTCATTGTATTCTAAAATCCGAAACACTCCTTGGCATTTTTTTGTTCACAGCATATTTATGTCCCACTGCTGAGCAGGGGCCTCTCCATTAATGAAGGAACCGTAACCCACCACGCTCGGCTCAGAGGCGGTTCCCATCGACCACTGAATCAATGGTCGCGGGTTCGATCCTCGCATATTCACTCTGAGTCTGATTCCCCGCCTATCCGCACTTCTTGGCTTATCAAGTTTCTAATTTTTTGTATAATAGCGTTGTTCTTGTACGGTGCGTTTTTCCCGAAACTTCTTACCACACACTACTCACTACCCAGTGGAACCAGCCACCTCCAGCGGTGTTTTCGGCAACGCTCTCTTTCTCTCTCGACTCTTAGTTTTCTTCAGTGTCAAGTAAAATACAATAACTTCTAATATCTTAAAATGTAACAAGTTGGCTTATCACGTTACGTCTTGATAAAAAGGTGGCTATTCTACCAAAACCTTCTATGGACTTTTTCAGTCAATTTAAAAAATTAATACACGTATTTATTTCATATCACTTCACTTATGCTCCTTAATCGAACTGTATTGCATAATACACCACCACAATTAAACAATATAACTGATAATAATATAAGATAATGGATATTAAATAAAAACACAACGTCACTGATGTAAGTTGGTGGGAGTCCAAAAGGTTGGTTGGTCTTAATTTTCTTTTGATGTCAATGTAGACAAATGGGTACGCAGAAAAAATAATGTATTTTTTTTAATTATGATGAATATTGTAGTGATATTTTAAAATATTAAAACGATTATATTGTTCGCAGAAACTGTGATTGTTTTTTTTCTAACCGTATAACGTTTTATCTACGACATCTATCTTACCCTGTCTCGAAGATGAAGAGTCGGTAAATGCATTTTCTGGGAGCAAGACTTCGTCCAATCTATGGGCAGGATGTTTCCATAGTTACCGGTGATAGTCCAATATGCTCTGAAACAATGATAGTTTTGAATTAGAATTTTTTTATGATATTTACAAAAAAAATTTAAAAAATAATACTAATGTACGTATTACATTAGTATTATTTTTTAAATTTTTTTTGTTTTTAAAAGTTTGCCTTAAAATCAGTCAATTCAAGTGAATCAGGCTCTTGGCACGGCTGAATCTGTTAGCTACTGCGCTTCGTACGATGAACGATCTGAGTTCCGGAGGCCCAAACCCCTCCCCTTCCTACTCCTACTCCCCCTCCGATACTCACTCCCAATCTCCCTCCCACTCCCCCTCCGATTCCCACTCCCATAATTTCACTTCCTTTACCATAAAAAAAGTACGTAACAATATTTGAAAATTATTATTTAATTCAAACGGCGAGCGTGTTACTAGAATGACGCATCTTTCAGTAAGATGACATCCACTAAAACCACTATAGTGAGGCGTCGTTTAGAAAAAGCCAATAGCGAAAGCCACTATAGTGGCGCGTCGTTTAGAAAGAGAACATTCGCGAAAAGACTATAGTGGCGCGTCGTTCAGAAAGGAAAAACTCGCGAAAGCCACTATAGTGGCGCGTCGTTTAGAAAGAGAACATTCGCGAAAGCTACTATAATAGTGCGTCGTTTAGAAAGAGAACATTCACGAAAACCACTATAGTGGCGCGTCGTTCAGAAAGAGAACATTCGCGAAAGCCACTATCACTAGTGGAGCATCGTGCCTATCGCATCAGGGTAGAGGTTAATGAACCATTATTCTCTTTTTTTTTCATAGACTTTACTTTTAGGTGATAGACCACAGAAAAAGTCCATAGGGGTGGCATAGCCCGCACCAATGGCTTTTGGGGCATTTTGCGAAAACGAACAGCCTCGTTGTTTCACAGAGTGCGGGAAAGCGCTAACTCTATAATGAAAACCGTTGTTGCTAGATTCAACTCGCGCCTTATGAAACAGCCAAATCTGCTTCAATGTAAATGTTTTATTAACATAATTTTTAAGGTGTACATAATTACTAACACAAATGTATAGATGTAATAATTATTATTATTATAACCTAGTTCTACCATCGGACACCCTATATTTATGTGTGTTATTCAACTAGATTGCGGCGTAGATAACTTTAACAGACGCCCATTCTGGTTTTTGTTATTGTCGTGGGAATGGTGCGGGTTATTTTTGTACAGTTAGACCTTCTATTGGTCCCACAGCAGCCGTGAACTTGTATGATGTGTAATTCCATGTTTCCTCTCTCCCTGCAAGCTGTCCAGCTCGCTGTGAGAAACTCAATTGTGTTAACCACTCAATTATTCGGCAAGGCCGTCGTCTTGTGACTCAAAGGTTGCCATATACCTAAGAATAAATTGTTATAATCTTTCCTCAATAATAATAATATTAAACCTTTTATTTTGTTAACAAACTAAATTATAATATATAACAAAGTGTATTTTATATTCCTATGTGTATTGTATATGCCTGTACTCCCTTGCAGCGCCGAAACTTGTACGCTGACAGTCCGTCTGCTTCACAAGCTCAGAGACCTATGGAGAGAGCTATGCTCGGAGCTTCTCTTGTAGATATGATTCGGAATGAACAAATGCGCCAGAGAACTAAAGTCACTGACATAGCCTTTTGAATAAGCAAACTAAAGTGGCAATGTGCTGGTCACGTTTGTCGGAGATCCGAGTCGAGACCGTGTCTCGATAAACGTAGTGTGGGACGCCCGGCGGCTGGCAGAAATTGGACGCGTGTAGCCGAAGATCGGGCTAGGTGGTGCTTCATGGGGGAGGCCTATGTCCAGCAGTGGACTGCCGCAGGCTGTTGATTGTGTATTACTGTACTATAGCAGTTTAATAAATCGCGTTATGTTTTAACGCGGTCCAGTGTGTATAGTAATAATCATTTATTTCGACACCACAAAGTTACATATAAAGGTTACAATATAAAAAGAAAACAATACATATGTGGCGGGCTAGTGCCTGAACTATCTATCATAAATACATATCGTCATGCCTGTCTCCAGTTGGGGTAAGCAAAGGCCACAGATCTCCATCTGCTACGATCTCGGCATACTTCCCTTGCTTCCTCCACACTCATTATTCTCCTCATGCAAGCCCGCCGGTTGAGAATACTCTTGACCTGGCCTTTCTTAAAAAATTCAGCAATTTGGTCAAGGTATGTTTTTCGTGGTCTTCCTCTTCCGGCCCTTCCAACCACATTCGCAAGGTAAATTTCTTTTGCCAGCCGTCTTTCATCCATCCTCTCTAAATGCCCAAACCATCTAAGCAACTCTTTTTCTACTTTTGTCACAACACCTTAATATATATGGAGAAATACATATAAAACCTCAAACATTATATTTTTAAATGTGTATATTTTCGTGTGTGTATATGTGTTTTTAAATGTATTTGTCCGTTATGTGCATTCATCATCATCATCATCAGCAGCAGCCTGCGGCAGTCCACTGCTGGACATAGGCCTCCCCCATGGAGCGCCACCGCCCGATCTTCGGCTACACGCATCCAGTTTCTGCCAGCCGCCCTGCGCAGATCGTCGCACCATCTAGTGTGTTATGTGCATTCAATTGTTATAAAATATATATTTTAAAAAGTCGCAGTATAAAACGAAGAAATAGCAGCCCTTCGTCCGACCCGATGCGATTGGTCATCAAGCCGGTTATACTTGGCCGTAAAATGTATTTATTCAACGTGCAGCCCTAATTCAATATAAAAAGTATACACGCGTATAAATTTGAAACAAATGAACTGTAAATGGAACTCTGAACGAGGAGATTGATAGGTCAACATCCTTTTGTATAAAGTTTCATGAGTATTAAAACGAAAGTCTAAGAAGGCTGGGAAAAGTATGACAAGTCATAACAGTGAGATTGTAGTATTGGTATTTATACGTATAGTTCTTATTGTTATGTATAACATACATACATATCGTCACGCCCGTATCCGTAGAGGTAGGCAGAGACCACAGATCTCCATCTGCTAGGATCTCGGCACACTTTTCTTGCTCATACTTGTATAAGTTTAATTATAGATTGTATGTTTGTATGTGGTGGTTGATCATATCTTTCAGGATGATGACATCCACTGAAGCTACTATAGTAGCGTGTTATATATAAATATATATATTAAACGACACGCCACTATAGTAGCTTTAGTGGATGTCATCTTCCTGAGATGCGAAACTATAGTAGCGCACTCTAGTAACACACTCGCTCACCATTTAAATTAAATCATTATTTTCATATATTTTTTATATAAACATTGGTACTGCCTAAATTGTATCGATACAAGAAAATAATGAAAGGTGAAATACACGGTTCTAAAAATGCAATTCACGGCATGTGTGGTGTGGTCTGCGCGGTTGTAACCAAACATCCGACCATGAGTCAGCCGGAGGCACAAATTGGCGCCAATTTGAGATCTCGCGGCGCGTCACAGCTCAATTGAGGAATGTGTCACTTCATATTAGATGCATGTACCTACCTACATACCGCAAGTCGCGTTCGGACAAGTGTGCGAGGAGGGGATATTTGTACCTTTTGATTATATTTACCCGATTTTAATTACCCGTGAAAATGAAGTAATATATTCAGTTATCGATATACATTAAATTTGGCGAAGAAAATTTTTCTTTTTTATGAAATATTTATTAAAAAATGCTAATTCAAATAGACATCATTAACATTCCAATATGAACTACACCCAAACCAACCTAATTTGATCGCGTAATATATACAGGATTTCTTTTTAGTCCCATAAAACAATATTTTTGTATGAACGCTATAATATTTGAATGTTATTTACTGACATACTTATTTTTACAAACACGAATTTTTAAAAAGTCACAGTGTGTATATATGTGTGTGTGTGTGTGTGTTCGTGTGTGTGTGTCGATGTTATACACACTTTTTTAAACATTTAAATGATAATGTAATATCAACTTTATTGAAATGTTCACCGTTATACATTCCTTCGTATAAAAAAAATGTACGTGTCCAAGTAATTGCGTAATGCGATCGATGTCAGAAGCAGTTTGTCGCGTTGTAAGCACGAAAGCACTCTCCAAATTGGAAAATCCACCCACATTTATGGTCGATTGAAAACAATATGTCGTGTGATGTGGAATTTGCATTAGCGATCCAATCCGAGGTCTAGTCTTCATTTGATCCGCTAATTGTCAGTTGTCAGTAATATACATATGTATAAAAAAATATATTTTATTATGAGTTGTGTATATACATTCATGTCACACATGAATATACACAATTAATTTGTCTATACAGAATAAAATCGTCAAAGTGAATCCCAAGAGTCGCAAGGCAAAATAGAGGTCATTCCCAGCAGAGGCTCGCATACTGAGGTAAGGCATTATAATACCCGGGGGAGCCCGATCACGGGACGGTCGGCACGCTTGTGACTAAGCTCGTCCCTAGCCACGCATCCATTGGCACGGCAGACCGTGGATTGGCGGAGAGGAAGAATAAAGAAGAAAGGAAATGGCAGGGGAACGAAAAGATGGATTTAGACAGGATGATAGGAATATGATACTACCGCAACGGAAGTCAAGGAGTGATACGGTAGTAGCTCGGGCGGCCGGGATCGCGTACCCGTGTACCAATCGCATAGCTACTGGACAGGCCTCTAGACAAATATACACCCTGACTAGATGTTAAAAATGACGGTGACGTGGTTCGCCATGCGTCACGTTCTAATTCCCACGAGGGCGAGAAGCGACTAACGGAGAGCCGTTTCGCTACGATGAATGTGAGAGGAAGGATGGATGAGTGTGGAGGAAGCAAGGAAGGTGTACCGCGATCGTAGCGGATGGAGATCTGTGGTCTCAGCCTACCTCTACAAGAGACACGCGTGACGATATGTATGTATATATGTATGTAAATACAAAATCATTATCGTAAATGCATATTTAGAAAGATATTAGTATCATAAATAAATACTTCGAAATATAATTGTCTTAATTTGAGTTTTAACTTTTTTTAGACTTTTTGTCTAAAAAAAAGAATCTATGTAACATTGTGTTTCACACCAACGAATGAGTCAAACGATAGCTATAATCTCAATAGCGTGAGGTCTGGTGGGGCCGTTAGTGTCGTCACAGATTGCCATATGGCACTGTTGCGTGTAATAACAGAGGATGTGCAGGACATTTTTTTTACCCGCTTCACATGTTTCGCACATTGCTTTTAGTGTGATGATAAATTGCAATCCTTAAATTCTCGCATTTCTGCAACATATCGAAAATTTAAATGATTTGACAGATATAGTCATGCGTATCTGAATTTATTTTTTTCTTTTCATTGATGACAATGAATTATAACTATTATGCCAGTGTCAAATAAAATATAATAATATCAAATATCTTGAAATGTCTAGTCAGCTTGTCACGTTACTTCTTAATAAAATGGTGGCTATTCTACCAAAACCTTCTATGGACTTTTTCAGTCAACTTAAAAAGTTAAAACAAAAAACGATATACGCATTTATTTCATATCGATTCACTTTGCACCTTAATCCATAATTGCGCCATAATTATTGATGCGTGACACATGAACAATCTTTTTTTTTTTATAAAACAATTAAAACCTCATTTTGAAATCTCAAAATACTGGTCAAGCAAGCCATTACAAATTTTTAAAAATAAATTGACAATACGTCCGTCAATGCGTGACAAGAACAGTTAATAGAAAATAGCTGCGCGCGGGAAAGAGTCATGACGACGATGAGAGAGACGATGTCTTGACTCTTTCCCGCGCTGCTGGAACATTTTCGAATTTTCGAATGCTAGAACTTTCGATCGCTTTACCTATATAAAGGGGCGACGGTACATCGAAGGAGTTTAAAGTTTAATACGAAAGAAAATAGTAGAAAAGAGGAAGTGGAAGTTAAGTGAGACTAGTGGCTAATTTTCCGATCCCTGAAATCCAGCTCGTAACATTATTATATATGTATCTGTCCGCACACATTCTCCATATGAATTTTAACTATGCCAAATCTCACATGTGTGTACAATTTGATTAAAGGGTACAATTTTTCTTCGCTTATTAATATATCAATTTTTTGGAATTTTCATAAAGGGAGAGCTGAGTCACCGTATTCTTTTCGTGTATTGTTATGGTGAAAGACTTCCTCTGCTGCTTTTCAAGAGAAATTAAAATAGCCCGTTACGTAAAGAGACAGTTACTAGCGTAAGCTTCATAACCTTCATTGAATAAGTCTAAACATAACCTTAAAGTCTGACAACATTTCCGTAATGCTAATGGTGTCGCGGATGTCCATGTCACACATGATTGGTGATTGCTTTCTATCAGGCGACGCGTTTGCTCTTTTGCCCTCCTATCTATTGCCCTACATATGATCACGCATGTTTCCCGTAGGGATGGGCAGGGACCACAAACCATCTGCTACGATCCTGGCACACTTTCTTTGCTTCATTCACCACATTCATCACTCTCTCCATACTAGCTCGTCGGTTAAGGGTACTTTTGACCTGGCCTTTCTTGAGAACTTCAGCGATTTGGTCAAGATATGTTTCCATTTACACGTTGAATGCCAAGAGGGTCAACTTGGCAGTGACACCATGGGGGCCACAGGTGGCCGACGCGCCCAGATTGCGCAATAAAAACGTCGAACATGTTTATACACTGTAAACTTATCTATTCAAGATAATATTTCATCATTATACGTATCATCTTACAATAAAAAAAAACATCGTGGCGCCACGGACAATCCCTGTAAAATTGTGCGTGGTATTCAACGTGTTTAACAAGATCTCTCTCTCTCTCTCTCTCTAGCCCTAAGTACAGGTGGATTATGCGGCAGACACAACGTTTCTCTTTCTCGACCTGTCGGAGGCCATACGCTTCACTTCGCTCCAGGGTATCCTGATGACGATGGGCGTATGCCCTGCTACGTATCTTCTGCACTTCGGCCGTCACAGTACGCCGCCAAGTTTATTTTGGGTGCCAACATTTTTTTTCCCCTGCGTATTCCATTCAAGGGCTTGTTTGAGGATATGTCTGGCGTGGCGCCGGAGAGTATGCCCTATCCATCTCCATTTTTGTCAACGTATCTGAACATCTATTGGGTCCTCTTCGCTGATTCTCCACAGCTCTTCATTGGAGACCATGTTATTCGGCCAATATACTTTTAAGATTCGGCGTAGGCAGCGCTTGACGAATACCTGGAGTTTGCGTACTAGTTCTTTCGTACTTCTCCATGTCTCACATCCGTACAGCAGGATTGACTTTACGTTATTGTGAAAGATTTTAAGTTTCACTCTGTTGGTGAGGTGTTTCGATTGCCACACAGGGCGGGAACATACAAAGGCTCCTTTAGCCTTGGTTTTTGTTTAACAAGATAATAATTAAATGCACATATGCAACATTTGTTAATGTCGCATTGTAAAAAAAAAAAAATATTTGGTAATGGAAAACACAAGTTATCATTGCAAATAATATATTATCTGCGATACAATCGCGAACTACGTTAAAAGGTTTTTCGTTTATTTAAAAAGTTACTTCACTCTGTATGTATACGCGACGCAACCTGCAGTAGGTATGCAAATTGATGTTACGTGACTGAAACTTGTTTGGCACGCTTCCTTCTGTTATCTGTATTGAAATACACGCATGCAGTTTAAATGAATTTAAATATTCATATTTAAGTGAGCAAACGATTTATTATGCCCTATACTCATTTGCGATTCTTTATGGAGACCCAATGAAACCGGACCGTTCTTAGAGATTAATAACTGGTGATGAAAAGTGGATCATGTACGACAACAACGTGCGAAAAAAGTCGCGGCCGAAGGTCGGCTAGGCTCCACAGACTATGGCAAAACCAGGTTTAACTTGCAACAAGGTGATGCTGTGTATGGTGGGATTGGAAGGGCGTTATACTTTATGAGCTTTTACTGCCGGGCAGAACCATCTGTTCGGATCTCTACTCCCTAGCTAGCTCCCCCGGGGACTATGGTGCCTTACCTCAGCATGCAGGGCTCTGCTGGGTCTGACCTCCATCCTCCCTTGCGGCTCGTGGGATTCACTAAGACTTTGTATTTATAATATATAAAGTACAACATTGTTGCATATGTATGGTTTTTTTTACAACAAAGACGTCGGTCTTTGAGATATGAGTAGGTTTGCTTTTTGAAGTTTCCGATGTTGTAGGTTCGAATAATGTTTCGGGAAAAATGCGCCGTACTGGATCGCTATTCATCCAGATGGTGGGGAATGAAACTTTTCGTCTTGCGAATTGCACGGTAAGGGAATTCAGCAGCAAAATTTATTTCGAACATTTCCTCGGAACAGTATCCATGGTAACAATGATAAAAGATGTTCAGACATGAGACATCCTCCCGGAATGCCAGAGAATCAAGCCGTTGGGTGAGATCCTGGTCATTGACGATTCGAACCGCATCACGTTGTATGTATCAATATAAAATCAGTGTAATATGTGTGAAGGAAGAAATCCGCCGGAGAACCAGAGTCACCGACATAGCACTTCAAGTTAGCAGACTGAAGTGGCAATAGGCTGGACACTTTTGTCGGAGAACCGACAATCGTTGGAGTGGAGACCTTGTCTCGGCAAGCGTAGTATGGGACGCCCCCCTGCTCGATAGAGCGACGATCTGCGCAAGGCGGCAGAGACTGGATGCGTGTAGTTGTAGATCGGGCTAGGTGACGCGCTTTGGGTGAGATTTGTGTCCAGCAGTCGACTGCCGCGGACTGATATTGATGTACGAATGAAGTCGTGGGTAGTTGCATCAACTACATTATGTTTCATACGAACGCCAAATGTGTGCATTGCGTGATTATGTCCACCAATTTGGATGTCGGTCTGCAAACACGAAGTTTCACCACACAAACCGAAATGGTAGTATGTACCGTTATGTGCTTATGTTGGCTATTAACAAATCTCGCTTTACAACCGTGTACTTCTATTGTTTTGTATAGAAGTTTAGTGGCCTCTCAGTATGTGATCTCAGGTATGCCATATGAGATCTTACACACCAGATGATAAAGATTAAAATGAAACAACCAGTGCGTTTACTTAAAACTTTTACACATTTCTCTGTATCAAACTTGTTTTGTTGTTTTGAAATATCCGGATAAAGGGAACCTCATAGACGGAAAACATTTTTGAAATACGTAGTAGCTTTAAGGGCCAGTGAATACACATTGGTAATAAAATCCCCGGCATTTTCGAGCCTTATATTTGAATAAATTCAAACGTTTTATAAAAATAAATTAATGTCGAATATATATTAAAAACAGTTTTTAAGAAAGGCCTGATCAAGAGTTACCAGCGGGCATGCATTAGGAGAGTGATGAGTGTGGAGGAAGCAAGGAAAGTATGCCGAGATCTTAGCAGATGGAGATCTGTGGTCTCTGCCTACCCCTACGGGAGACAGGCGTGGTGGTACGTATCACCGCCGTCCATAGAGACCCACAATGCCGCGTTTAGTGCCGTAGTAGTGTCAAAACTTTTAGTTTTAATGATGACATTAAAAATAATTCTTTTTGAACCCATAAAGATTTTACTATGATTAATGAAGTCGGGCGTTACTTTGCGGAAATCTGGACAAAAAATAGGATGTGGATAGTTAGAAGTTTTATTTAGTTAGCTAAGAACCGCGGCAAGCAGAAAGAAACAGAAAAATAATAATGTATGTTTTTGTACTGGAAGAAGTGGATTTACGGTGAACATAAACTAAATAAAACCGAAAAACGGCCGTCAGCAACTCTCCACCTCCAAACCACTATACACAACACCAAACATCTACTACCACGTTTCCACCTTGCACACGACACGTGTTTCGCCTGAACACGGGGCATCATCAGGCATAGTAGACTCTACGGAAGACAACCGTTAAGTGACTTAACGGTCTTCTCCCAGTAGGAAACACATATTATTATTTTTCTGTTTTTGTTTGCTTAACCAAACACACACTACCACTTTTCCACCTTGCACGTGTTTCGCCCCATCACGAGGCATCTTTAGGTATAATAGACTGCTTTATCTGAAGATGTGTGTTTGGTGTTGTGTATAGTGGTCGGTGGGTGGAGAGTTGCTAACCGTTTTAACCTAAAGTTCCAAATAAATCCACTTCATCCTGAAGGAAAACACACATTATTAATTTTCTGTTATTGTTTGCTTGTTGCGCATCTTAGATAAGTAAAAGTTCTAACTGTCCACAACGACTTTAATGACTAAACAAAATGCGTTGCATGACGCTGGGATTGAATATCACGGTGCGTGTCCGCAGTCAAAATACTCTCGTTAACAGCGAACCCGAGGCTAAAACATGAATACTTGGCGTCTCTCGGTTCCGAGAAACCAAGTCGAGACTGGATTTTGAGCTCGGCATTCCATTACGCTGATCGTTAGTGGCCAATGCAGCTAGTGCAGTGTCCATGTAATATCTACATATGTAAGTAATATGAGTAAATATTATAACACTACTTTTGTTACGTAGCAGAAGTATCTATAGTATTGTCATCGAAATATTAATATTTGTTTAAACAAAATGTAAGTATTTGTATTTGCTTTAATGTGGTTACAGAGTTAAACACTAATCATTTTTATATTCCACTCAAGTTTCATAATTTCGATAAAAAAGGAACAATTTTTTTTTTATAAGCGAGTGAATTTATAAAAATAAGCATTATAATTCAGTATGTTACTTGCTATTTTTGGTTATAAAACGGATAGTTTAGATGTTACTTACATATAACATTTCTTATGTAAGTTGGATGTTTTGGCAAAACACTATAGTTTAGAATTCTAATTGTTTGTAGTCGCTTTATATCCATTACAAAAATTTATTTTCTATAACAGTTATAAAGTATCTATCAAACAGCCTTTCAATATTGAGGAAGGTCAAAACCCTAAATTGAGCTATTATGGCTGGATTCATTGATAAAATGGCAATAAATTTAAAAAATATTTCTGTTGTAATTGTATTCTATTATGATTATAACAAAACGATAACAAATTAATCCAGTTACGTTGTAAAAATATAAAAGCTTTGTCATTTGAAAAGACATTAGCATTATTCATGTATTTTCGCTTGAGAATTTCAAGTGCTCTAAATTACCACCAGTTATGGCCGTTATCATCTGTTCTGTTATGAAACTTGCGGTTCTTCTGTTGGCAGCATGTTCCGATAAAGGTATAAAGGCTCTAAGATCAACAACACCATTCCACATACAAAAAAAAAATACATTGACAAATTATAACTCTAGTCAAATAACACACACAGTATTTAGCCATAATATTTTTATAACGAGTCGCACGATTCGTTATTATTATGCTATAACGATAACGGCTAGTTATAATATGCTTTCTTTATTAGGTGTACGGACATCTTCTCTATAGATATTTCGTTTTGTTAGTATTCTTCCATGGAGATTACTTTCATGTTTTTTTTAACGTGCCGTAAAAGGAAGCAAGGTATGCGCATTATTTTTAAAATAAAGCTTTGTAAACTGATAATTCGAGACGGCAGGCGCGTGTATGCAGAATGATGCAGCTAGTAAACTACCGGGTAATATTGCTTTATGTATGAGTTTATGTAACATATAATGGTTTAAATTAGTGTGGCTTAATTATATTAAGAATTAATATACTTTTCTTTGAACAATAAATGTACGAAAAAACTATTTTTTTAAAAATCGTGAGATTTGCTTGTGAAATGATTTAATTCCGATTTAAGCGATCGGATCTAACTCCAAATATATATATATATATATATATATATATATATATATATATATATATATATATATATATATATATATATATATATATATATATATATATATATATATATGTGTATATAGCTGACAATAATATAAGAATATGAAAATGAAATAAAACCACAACGTCACTTATGTAAGTTTGCGGGAGAAGTCAGTCTATACCTTTATGCATGTCGGACGTTTCTCGCCTCCCAACGCATCCAGATAAGAATTGAGGTGAAGTTCAATACGTTCTATTATCTGGCACAGGGTCACAGGTTATAAATGTTTCATGTTATAATAACATTTTTATAGAGACGCCCAAGGACTTATCCAGACGTTATGTTATAATACACTGAATCTCAATCAATAACAGCCAGAGGATAATAACGCTAAATACGTTAAATATAAGGTTTAATATGAATGCAATCGTCATTAAACCTTATATTTAATGTATTTAGCGTTATTATCCGCTGGCTGTTATTGATTGAGATATTTGTCAGTGTAATAAATAAAGAATATAATATATATGTTTTATCCCAAATATCATTCGTCACTAAAGTTTTTATTTTGTGTATTAGCTGACCCGGCAAACTTCGTACCGCCTCAGAATCAATAAATAAAAAAGATGTTCCTGTTTTGAGTATATTTTTATTAAATTTGTAACATTCTACAATTATCGTTAATTGTAGAATGTTACAACTTTAATAACAAATGTAGTAAAAACTTAACAGGAACAAAAAGAAATCGTAATCAATAAAAAAAATGCTCAATATGAATTAGTTTTTATTGTTATTTTTAATTACACACGCTTGAAAAATTATTATGTCACAAAGGTTACGAGCTTACAAAATAAAGTTTGTAGTGTAATTGTTCTAAACGGTTCTAATTTGAAACTTGCTTACAATACAAATTAATATTATATAATATCTTTATCTCATTAAATTTAGTTTAAATATAGTCAATTAAGTTTTATTATTATTATATATTACACTTGATTTTACTTAAAAATAGTCACGTCACAACGATAAAATATTTGACAGGTAGGAATAGTTTCTAAGGGAAAACGAATTGTTGCTTTTACTATATTTCTAATATTTTTAGCGAGATTAACGAACAGCAATTTATATATATATATATATATATATATATATATATATATATATATATATATATATATATATATATATATATATATATATATATATATATATATATATATATATATATATATATATATATATATATATGTGGAGTTTTCGAGTTGTATATATATGTAGATGTTGTCGAGTGGAGGTTTTAACTGAGCCGCCGCCCATTTGCATCTGTATGTAGTGTGAATTTATATGTGACATGTAATTGATTAAAATGTATACTGCAGAAGGAAATAAATTTATCTTTCTATCTGGGAAGTGGCAAAGCCGTCAATGGTCGCAGGTTCGATCCCCTGCGTATGGCCTAGATATTTATTCCAAACAATACAAGACAAGATGGGTTAATGTCCGTTCCCCCAGAAATGGGGAGACACGTGTCCAGCTGTGGGAGGTATGGGAGCCATTTTATAGTGCTTGTTTACGCTTCTTGGGGGAGGTCTATGTCAAGCAGTGGACCGCCGCAGGCTGTTAATTGATTGTTTGAATATAAAAGCTGTTCATTTACTTCTATAAACATTTATTTTTCTATAAGTATGTAAATAAATTACTATCGTAACAAAAAGAAAATAAAGCGCTTTCTGTATATGCTTTTATTTTAATAAATCTCATGTTAGTGCGATATAAATCTGCTATATATATATATATATATATATATATTACTCAAGATACAAATCGGCAATAAAAGCGGACAACAACGTTACGGCGCCAACATTTTATAGACGCCCGCGCTTTCTTGAAATATAGAACAGTAAAAATGTATGTCAGTGAATCTTTTCGAGGTCCAAAATAAGTGAAATCATTATCCAAACCTACAAAGGATCGTAGATTTTCAATCTTGCAACTTTCGCTTCTATTCTACATATTTAAGATTAAATATCTTTTTTTATGGGATAGGAGGGCAAACGAGCAAGCGTGCCGCCTAATGGAAAGCAATCAACGCCGCCCATAGACAACCGCGACACCGCAGCAGTCACGGAAGCGTTGCCGGCCTTTTAGTAAGTTTCAAGAGTTGCGCACCGTAGTGGATCGCCACTCATCCACGGTTAGTGATGGTTTACTGGTTGGATGATCTAGTTTAGCTAATAGAATGAGATAGAGAAAAGAGAAGTGCACAAAATTGTACATTACCAGCCGTAAATACTTCCTGAGGTTAGTTTTGAGAAGGAAATCTCCTGAGGTTAGTTTTGAGGTTAGATTTGAGAAGGAAATCTTGGCTACGTGTGGAGATAACCGGGATAGCGAGTGCTCAAGAATAGCTTCGCGAAATACAATCGAAGTTGTGCTGAATTGGCTACCAAGCTGCGTTAGTCGGAGCGTCTCCATACAGAATAAGCGAAATGAAAATTTTAGATATATTCTCACACTGGAAATGCTTGTCTGTTAAAAATATGCTTAATCTACTCCGAGTCACTACAAGTCACTAACCGCTATTCTGTTTTGTGGTTACCCACATAGAGTAGGGTCGCCCCAAGAGTGTCAATGTTTTGGAGTAAAGACCATTGAACGAGCAACAATTTTCTGGATTAATAAAAACCAATAACTGATTCCCAATCTTACATACATATGGTCACGCCTGTCTCCCGTTTAGATAGGCAGAGACCACAGATGTCCATTCGCTACGATCCCACCACAACTTCCTTGTTTCCTCCACACTCATCCACCCTTCCCCTCACATTCATGGTGGCGAAACGGCTCTCCGTTAGTCGCTTCTCGCCCTCGTGGGAATCAACACGTGACTGGTGGCGAACCACGTCGCCGTCATTTTTTAACAAATTAAGTTTGTTAAAATTCTTCATAGTGAATTCGATGATAATGCATGCACGCTGAGGTAAGGCATCATAGTACCCGGGGGAGCCCGATCCCGGGACGGTCGGCACACTAGCGACTAAGTTCCCCCCTAGCCACGCATACATTGGCACGGGAGACCGTGGACCAATCTTGCAAAGTGTATATACGCATAATGTAATTATAACAATTATAAATAACACAGAATTATATAGGATAAATGGACCCTTATTAGCTTGGATTTACCCATTAGGTTTTTCCTCGTTTGTTATGAATATATGTAAACAAAGTGTATATTTAAAGTCTTTTCAGCGAAATACCTAATATGAAAATGTACACAAATATGGTAAACAGACTTTTACACCCAACTACATCAGTGAAGTTGTGTTTTTATATATATATATATATATATATATATATATATATATATATATATATATATATATATATATATATATATATATATATATGTGCGTGTGTGTGTGTATATATTGTATTTTATAGTAATAGAGCCACGCTGCAGACGAATACTTTGTCAAGAATGGCATATTATTTGTATGTAGCACGAATGGGCCGGCTCGCCCGGGGAAGTACCACACTCCCGCAGAAAACCGGCGCCTGAGTGGTAGCTTAGCTACTGCGCTTCGTACGGTGAGCGGTCTGAGTTCCGGAGGCCCAACACTCTCCCCCTCCCACTCCTTTCCCCCCTCCCACTCCCATAATGTCACTTTCCTTAAAGATCGGCAACGCTTCCGCACTACCTATGGCGCTGCGGATGTCTATGGGCGGCGCTGATTGCTTTCCATTAGGTGACACGCTCGTTTGCCTTCCATCCCATAAAAAAAATATATATATGAAATAAATGCGTGTATTGTGAGTTGACTGAAAAACTCAATAGAAAAATTTGGTATAAAAGCCACCATTTCATTAAGACGTAACGTGACAAGCTGACTCTACATCAAGATGCTTGATGTTATTATATATTACTTGACATTGGCATAATAGTAGTAGCTAATCGTCATCAAAGAAGAACAAATGGTAAATACATTGAATATAAAGCATGATAAATCTTACACATACAACAGCCTTTCCTAGTTGCACTATCGACCCGTTCGCTCATTTTAATCTGCATCTGCAATAGCTAGTCCTTTGCCCTACTTACCCCGTAGACGCGATATTATAACATACAGCTATCCTGTATTGTCTACGTCATGGTCATAATATAATAGTGTAGAAAGAGATAGCAGACTGGAAGACTAGTATTTGAATATAAGCGTTTTCGATTTTTAAAAATCATATCAAAAAATTTAATTAAAATATAATACATACTACTATAATCGTTACTATTTGTTATTGAAGTAAAAACTTAATGATTTTAGACTCTATGAAACGAAAAAGAGACAAACACATACATATGTAAAATTTAACCTGATAGAATGAGATAGAATATATTATAGTGTTTCTAATTATCTCGGTCTTGTGTATGTGGCGCTGTTTAGAGTTCCACAACCATCGCGTGTGGTCTGCACTCGTTTTTTTTAAATCGGTGTGACGAACTGTGAGAGTGAAAGCCAAACTAATACCCCAATAGCAAAAAATTCTCGACCAGGATAAGGCCCACCCGCGGCTGTTATGTCTTGATGATGATTCATTATAATCACCGGCGTACGGCAGTCGACTTCTGAGCAAAGGCTTTCCTTCGTACGTCACCTAATCCAATCTTCGGCATGAGAAGATGCCCTTATCCGATACTCATCATCTACTCCAACGATTTTCGGTTCTCCGACAGACCTGACAAACCTATTAATACTTCAGCTTATTAACTAGTGAAGCTATATGGCAGAAAATCAGATTCTTAGCTGATTGAGTGGAGGTTTTAACTGAGCTATCGCCCATTTCAAGTATCAAAATGTATACAGCAGAAGGAAATTAATTTATATATCTATCTATCTATATTGGTGATTTTGGTTTCCTGGTGGTTATCTTGACATACGCCTACCCATAAGGGTAGGCAGAGACCACAGATCTGCTACGATCTCAGCACAAATTCTTTACCACATCCACACTCATCAATCTCTTCATACAAGCTAGCCCGTTAAGGGTACTTTTAACTTTACCTTTCTTAAGAAGTTCAGCAATTTGGTCAAGGTGTGTTCTCTTTGATCTTCTCCTATCGACCCTTCCATCCACATCCACAACGTTAATTTGTATCAGTGGTCTTTCATCCATCCTCTCTATGTGCTAACTGTCTATGCATCCCTTTCTCAACTTTTGTCATCACATCTTTTACTTCACACCGATCTCTTATTTCTTTATTCTATCAGTCAAAGTACACATGCTTCTTAACGCCCTCATTTCAACCGCATTCAATCTGCTTTCATAACTCTTCTGCCAAAGCCAACCTTAACCACCGTACATCAGAGCATTTTTAGACACATTCTGACTTTTCATTCTGATTTCTTGTCTATCGAAGAAATTTGAAATCTTAAAGAATTTTTGAACCAACGGACTGTAGGGTTTTAAGCAGGGCTTATATATACATAAGCTATCTTAATTGCATAATCAAATCTCTCTTGATCAGTCAATCTACATATTTTTTTTTTATTTTTAAAAGATATCAATTATAATGAACAGTATGCTTAATTAAAAAAATATCTTTACATGAGGTTATATATAATAACATAACCGTTGTATGTACCTACATATGTATATTTTTATAAATGAGGCGAAGTTGAGAGTAATTGAAAGTGTATTACAATTAAATAAGTAATATAAAAAAAAAATTAAACTCTGTTCCTACTTAGGTCAACAAAGAAAAATTGTACTATTTTTTTTTCAAATAACATCGAACGTCATCCAGCCAGTTTAAAAAATGTACTTGAAGTTGAATGGATGAATAAAAAGTATTTTATGTTAAGAAACTTTGAACAATATTATATATATCATCAACTAATAGGAGAAACTGAATAAAATGACATAAAATGTAACACTTTTAATTATGTAACTGTTATAAAAAACCAAGTCGTGCGATAATAGCGTCCTATTAAAACGCGAGAGGCGGGAGAGATTCAAATTTAGAATTTTATACGAGTCCCGCGCACGAGAATGATTTTTTTTTTTTTATTTCACTCGGCCGATGTCACTAACCGACAAGAGCTGGCTGGGGTTAACGCGAATAAATTTGTTTTCAGATTTGATTTGTGATCCAATGAAATATATATATACAACTTGACGCTATGAAAGTGTTTAAATCCTTGCGTGAGTTTATATAATTATATATTTATCGATATCTATCTAAACTTTCATTCGAATGTCGTGAGCAGTGCGGCTTTCTCGGAAGATTAACCATAACGTCGGATTAATAATCCACGGTTCATTGCCTCGGAGTCAGTGTAAAACTCGAAATAGAACGTTGTTTGTGTATATTTTTTGTGGGAAAAAAAAACAGGTGCGTGGCCCCAAAGATCCGGGCTTCAGGTAGGCAGATTAACCGCCTTGTCCACTTCCCGAATAAACAAGTTATATTTTAAAATACATTCGACTTTAGCCTTATTGTATACTGTACAATAGAAATATAAAATGATTAATAGAATCAGGCATTACTTTGAAGAAATCCATTATTATGTGGACAGTCAGAATTTTTACTTGGCCAATATCCGCGATAATCAAACAATTGACACTATTATTTGTCTGCTTTTGTTCTTCTTAGCCAAGTAAAAATTCTGTTTGTCCACAAAAATAGAATAGTTTATTCGTGACACTTTTACAGAAACTTAATGCTAAAATTAAACCTAAATAGATATTAAATTGTACATTTAAAAGACACAAAAAATATGTAAATAGTGTCACAAAATGATTCTTACTAAGCGTAAGCCTCTACGGGAGCACATGGCGTTGGTTTTCGCCCTCGTGAAAATCAGGACGTGACGGGTGGCGAACCTCGTCACCGTCATTTTCAAAAAATTAGGTATAATAAATTCGTCTTAGTGAATCTCACGAGCCGCAATGGAGTATGGAAGTCAGCCCCAGCAGAGCCCTGCATACTGAGGTAAGGCACCATAGTACCTGGTGGAGCCCGATCTTGGGACGGTCGGGACGCTTGCGACTAAGCTCGCCCTTAGCCACGGCAGACCGTGGATTGGCGGAGAGGAAGGGAAAGGATAGAGAAGAAAGGAAAAGGCAGGAAAGGAAATGAGAATTGGGGAGGGGTTACTAGACTCAGAATAAATATTTATAAATCCATAAATATATGTTTCCACCATTGACTCCGCGGACGGAGGGCCCCGCCACTGAGCTAATTGGTCGTCTGTATATGTATATATTTCCAATATGATATACGTTTATATTTTCAATAAGAATTCTCTTTACAACATAACATTCAAAGAACGAATATGGAGCCCATATTTCCGTTTTGTTTATGTTACATTAATTTATAGATAGGAAGTGGGAACTTGTTAAAACGAGCGTTATTCTATTGATTAATGACTTGAGATTCTTTCGTATCGGTTTTGTTAAGTTTCCTTTTTTGTAAGACTCGCTTTAAAATGCTATCTAATTGATGTGGGAGGAATCTAAAGAACTTTTAAATTTATATATACCAGCATTCAAGGCCTTATTAACGAACAGATTAAACTAATAAATTTTTTACATCTTCTTTAATGACCTATGGAACTATGGAGAGAATAACTCTCTCCATAGTTTTTCTGTTGGATATGATTCTGAACGAAGAAATCGGTCAGAGAGTGATTTTTTTTATGAGGTAGGAAGGCAAACGAGCAAGAGTGCCGCCTGATGGAAAGCGATCAACGCCGCCCATAGACAACCGCGACACCGCAAGAGTCACGGAAGCGTTGCCGGCCTTTTAGGCCACACTTATGTCGTATCGGTTCGGAAAGACCGTCGAAGGTAGTTGGTTCTACAGAGTGGTGGTGCGTGGAAAGAAGTTTCGAGAGAATCGCACCGTAGTAGATCGCCACTCTTCCAGATGGTGGGGATGAAACTTTTGTTTACGGCGAGGTGTGCGGTTGTGGAATTCGGGGGCGGAAATTATTCCAACCAATTCCTCGGAGCACTGCCCATTATAAAAGCGGTAAAAAATGCTGAGAGATGAGACATCCCTCCGCAGCGCTAGAGAATCAAGCCGATCGGTGAGATCTTGGTCATCGACGATTCAGGTCGCACGACTGTATAAATCAGCGATAAATATATGAAAATGGGTTGGTAACGTTTGTTGGGGTATTGATAACTTTTTTTTTTTTTTTTTTTTTTATGGGATAGGAGGGCAAACGAGCAAGCGTGTCGCCTGATGGAAAGCAATCAACGCCGCCCACGGGCAACCACGACACCGCAGGAGTCGCGGAAGCGTTGCCGGCCTTTTAGGTATGTATAGGCTTGTTTTTTGAAGGTTCCAATGTCGTAACGGTTCGGAAAGACCGCCGAGGGTAACTGATTCCACAAACTGGTGGTGCGTGGAAAGAAGTTACGAGCGAAACGCACCGTAGTAGATCGCCACTCATCCAGGTGGTGGGGATGAAATTTTTCTTTACGGCGAGTTGTGCGGTTGTGGAATTCCGCGGCGGGAATTATTCCAAATAATTCCTCAGAGCACTCCCCATGATAAAGGCGGTAAAAAATGCTGAGAGATGAGACATCTCTCCGCAGCGCTAGAGAATCAAGCCGATCGGTGAGATCTTGGTCATCGACGATTCGGATCGCACGACTTTGAATGCGCTCAAAAGGAAGAAGTTGATACTGGGGAGCCCCGGCCCAGAGGTGAGAACAGTATTCCATGTGTGGCCTGACTTGTGCCTTGTATAGTTGGAGGCAATGGCCAGATGTGAAATATTGTCTCGCTCTACTGAGCACACCCAGCTTTTTCGAGGCCAGCTTGGCCTTTTCTTCCAGATGGCCGCGGAACTGGACATCATGCGAACTTAAGTCGACGACATATTTACTTTGGATTCTTTGGATATTTACTTTGGAAATTTTCTATTCGTAGGGCTGTGAGACTTAGAACATTGACGTAGTATATTTTTTGATTCGAATATGTAATAAAAAAATTTGACATGTGATTTACAGCGTTTTTGCTTATCTGCGTCGATATATTATTGATCTCGACGCGGAGACTGAACTTCCTATAAATTGAGTCTGAAATCGACAACTGAAACGATGCAATAGGATCATCATAATAATGACTGTTCTCAATAGCCCCCGAAATGAGTGCCCGAAGAAGGCAGGAGAAGAGGGATGAATGGCGACGTCTGGTGAAACAAGTCACCACCGACATAACGACCACGACTCCTCTGTCAAAAGTATTACGAAGTATGATGATCACGATGTATCGTGATTCAATTATAACATTATAACATTTATTAACTACCGTAGTAGCCGGCAGATGCTTGTTCGAGATAAAAGCCGGTTTTAATTTAAAAACAAATAGATTGCATCGAAAGTAAAAGGGCTGATAAGATGTGAGAAGCGTGAGCAACTTGTCAACTCATATGTGACAAGAACGACAAGCTGTAAGCATTCGGCCTTTGGCGCACCCACGCCGGCGGTCAAGTGTTTCACGATCGCCTACTATGTGTGCTTGCATTGAGCAACTGTGTGTAAATGGGCAACATCACGACGTGAAACATGTAATGTGACTAGGCATGGGACATATCACCGGTGATTTATCATATGATTTATTAAATCATATTCACGACCTGCCACTATTATCGATCGGATCGGTTACTTATCACACGAGCGTGATTATTTACTGTAGGGCCAAGTGTAAATTACTAGATATTAAAATAGTGTAAAAAGGTAAATGTGATTATATAATACGATGAATAACTAAATACCATGTGATAAGTAAATACCATGGCGTAAATACCATGGCGTAAATACCATGGCGTAAATACCATGGCGTAAATACAATAAAACAAGTATGAGCAATAAAAGAAAAAAAATAATATTATATAAATTAGTGAAATGAGGGCGACAAAAAAATAATGTTATAGCACGTAGTGAATATGATTATAATATAGTAATAATTTCGATGCCTAATACGGATACACATTAATTGTAAATAAATCACTTTTCAGTAGATGTACTAAGATCTGTACTTATAAAACTGTCATCAGATCCATAGTAATGTATGGCTATGAAATTTAAACGCTGACCCTCAAGAAAGAGTACAAGCTACTGGTCAATTCCCGCGAATACACCACGACTCAAACCGGAGACTGAATGGATGAAGTAACAAAATAAAAGAGGTTGTGAACGATTCCAACATAATCGGAGAGACAGAGGAGCAAACTCCGCTGACTTGGGTATGTGGAGAGGATGACTGAGCATCGTGCGGCCAAAATACACGGTTATACTGTTCAGTCGTTTGCCCCAGGTATCTATGGAGCGACGCAGTGATAGCTGACCCGAGCGAGCTTCGGCTAAGCAATTGAGAGGCATCATCATGGCCAGTAGTGGGAAGGAAACGTTTGTTTTAGAAGACTAAGACTAAGACACTTTAGGTCGTTGTGCCAGCGAAGGAAGTAAAAGAATCACTGGTGAAATAACAGTGATGAATAACTAATATCACACAATCATCATGATTTTAAATTAGCAATCATTTCCAAGCCTTAATGTTACATCACGAAAGGTAATGAGTAAAATAACTTCAACGCTATTTATCGTCATTTACAAATAGTTTCACAATTTGTAGTCAATCTTTAAGGTAACGCCATATTGCACAACATCGATTTATTAGTACTGTGGCGTGCCCGCCGTACTTCTTACGGCGACACCAGGGATATTTAGGGGGTTTTATCTTCAAATAAATATTCTTCAAAATTATATTAATTTATTCTTTATTTTTAATTTATTATTATTTTTTTAATACTTTATTGTAAAGGAAAGAAGATGTACAAGGGCGAGCTTAACTCTAAATTGAGTTTTCTTCCAGCAAACCCAGGAGTGAAAGAGAGATAAGATAAGCTGTGAGGATAGAAATAAGTGTACAATAACAAAGTATAATAATAATATAATCAACAATACATACTATATAAATTCATACATATATAAACATATAGATACTAATAATATATAAAATAATACTATATACATATATATATAATATACACATAAATATATACATATATAAATAGTTTATACTGATAGGAAATGTTCTTTAATTCTTCTCTTAAATACATCCAGTGAGAGGCTATCACGTATAGTATGTGGGAGAGAGTTCCACAAGCGCACTGCGTGTACAGTGAATGAGCCACCGTAACGGCTGGTAGAATGTGGAGGAATACGAAAGAGAAGGGAGGAGGACGTGCGACAGGGCTGATCCCTGGGGACAAGAAACTGGAAACGCTCCTGAAGATATGCTGAAGATCTGGGATTATGTAATACAGAGTAAAGTAACGAAAGGATGTGAGTATCTCGACAATATATCTAGATATTGTATATTTATATCTTATACATATTAATATTTTATTATATTTTACACTTTTCAATTTACATTTTATATATGTGCCGGACGGGTGACATGTATATATAAAACACGTCAGTTGAACTAAACTAAATTTTGTTTTAATAGAAAATAAAAAAAAATATTTCTTTTTAATTTCAAATAACGAATGTAAATAGAAATAATATAAAAAGTTTAATTGCATTAGCGATACATTTATTAATGTATCACTACAGTATATTCACTTTATATTTTAAACAACGACTGTATGCTGCATGCTTTACTTAATGCCTTGATTAATCGACTTTTCAATTCATTGTATGCGCTGACCGGCAACGTGGAAGTCAAATTACATCGATTCCGTGGCCATCGAAGAGGATATGCACCAGTCGCCATATTGTAATGATGTCGTGATGCTATTGTCATTTGTTTGTGGGCATTTGAATGCACTTTTGTCTACCGCACAAACATACAAACAATAAAAAGTATAAACAAATACAACAAACCAGATAATGGAACAAATTTAATACAAAAAGTATTTATATACATACATACATATCGTCACGCCTGTTTTCCGTAAGGGTAGGCAGAGACCACAGATCTCTATCTGCTATGATCTCGGCATACTTTCCTTGCTTCCTCCACACTCATTACTCTCCTCATGCAAGGTTAAGGGTACTCTTGGCCTGGCCTTTCTTAAAAACTTCAGCAATTTGGTCAAGGCATGTTTTCCGTGGTCTTCCCTTACCGACCCTTCAATCCACATTCGCAACGTAAATTTAACTTTTGCCAGTCGTCTTGCATCCATTCTCTCTATATGCCAAAACCATCTAAGCATCTCTTTCTCAAATTTTGTCACGACACCTTCTTTTACTCTACATCGCTCTCTTATATCTTCATTTCTTATTCTATCATTCAAAGTTACACCACACATATTTCTTAATGCTCTCATTGGCATCGCATTCAGTCTGCTTTCATTACTCTTCTGCTAAACCCAACTTTCTTTGTGTAAATGTATTTTAATTTATTTTATGGGATAGGTTAGACCAAAAGAGCAGGTGTGTCACTTGATGGAATCCGCAGTACCATAGGCACTGCAGAGAAGCGTTGTCGGTCTGTAAAGAAAGGGCAGGCTTGTTTTCTTAAGGTTCCAATGTCATATCAGTTCGGGAACTCTGGAGGTAGCTGGTTGCACAAGATGCGGTGGTGCGCGGAAAGAAGTTTCTAGAAAAACGCACCGTACTGGATCGCCACTTATCCAGATGGTGAGGATGAAACTTTTCCTTGTGGGAAAATTGAAACTGGCACACAAAACACAAAAAAAAAATATTATGCAAAAGTCGTTCTAATTTTAAATATGTCACTTTTTGAAGTATCCACAGCAGAGGACAAACCCTAGTAAGTGCTGACCCTATTTGCGTAACAATGTAGGTCGCCATCACGACGCCATATTAAGCTTTATATTGTCATGTTACCAATTTAAAACACAGCCTGTGTTGCTAGTTTATCAACATTTCATTTCTTCATTTTGACAAATGGCACAAAAAAGAAACATATATATGTTTTTATTTTTATCTATGTATCAATTATAAACATTAATTATGTTTTAGGTATGATTTAAATCTAGCTAATTATACCATTTACTTTTTGCCAACGGTTGACAGGAAGAGATGTCTCTACAGGACATATTTACATTCAAGTTTTTTGCCGCCAAAATGGCGGACTGTATTTTAGTGTTTGATAATGATTCGTTAAAATTGACGAATTTACATTTTAACGTATCATTATTAAGAACTATTTACACTTTTCATGTAAGCAATTACCTAATTTATTGTTTGTATAAATAACCAGGTCTTTTCTACTCTCTCATTTGTTACAGATTATAAATACAGCTTTTGAATAGTTCACAAGAGGCCGATATTTAAAACAATGCACGCGTTCCGAAGAGAAAGGTGTAAGGTGCAACGATATTTCTGTTCAGTGTGACCAACTTTTCAATATTCAATTCGGGATATTCATTATAACGTATCCTGAGAAGTTAAAATAGCAATATATAACAGATACATGTTCAATTATCTGTTGTCTAAGTCCTATCCTAAGTATTAGAAATAAAAATACCTTTTGTTCCTTGCAAGAACTATACAAAAAATATCTAATTTAGTTTAGTCTAATTTAATCTAATCTTATTTAGTATCAAGACCATATAAGATTCTTCCTTCTATTTACAGGTTTATGTTATTATGTTTTTTATAAGTGTTTAATCAATAAGATAATTAGTCTGCAAGAACCCGCAGGTGAAGGCTTTCTCCAAAGATGTCTTTTTGGAGGTTCTTACACCGTAGCCATATGGTTTCATTATTGAATTTTCTTCGACTTTAAGTTGGCCTATCTTATTATTCTATTAATGGAATTATTTTTCTATAATTTTTCAGCAGATAAATTGAAGTAAGATTTAGATGTGAGGTTCTCGAATTATTTAGGATATACTCAACAAATAATATATTTAGGAATGTTGTAATACTGTAATGTAACAAAAATTAAAATAATATATATATATATATATTATTTTAATTTTTGATTGACATTGACTGGTAGTGGCTGCTAACTTAATATTACTAAGATTAGATTAGTGTGGGTTTACTAACAAAATATGACCTATGAAGGTTGAAATGAATGATTTTTAATTTTTTTATTTATTTTATTATATTACCGAGCTAAACCCTGACAAAGTTGGAAGTTGACAAAGTGAATAAACTATTAAAATATCTTAGGTATAAAAAGTGCTTATTATTTTTAAATGGGACTATCCGACAAATGTATTCTCGTTGGTTACAATACACATTTCTTTACGACGGATCACTGACTTGCATAATGGAATCGGCAATGTATAAGAAAACGATTTAAAATCATGTAGACGAGCAGTCAAACTGACTTTGCTAAGATTCGCGAACAAAAAGCAGGAAAATAATATTGTATGATTTTGAAAAAGTGTTTCTCAAACTTATTTGTCTACCGCCCACTTTGAGAATCCATTATATTCTAGCGCCCCTTAAATATGTTTAAATAACAATAATACATCTTTAAAGTCACATTTGCAATGATCTTTAATTGAATTATAGCGTGTCATATCAGTCTTATCCTATTATAATCTATCTTATTCTATATTCTAAAGGTAGGTTTTGATTTTAGTTTAATTTTTAAAATAGAAATTAGCCATGTTTCCCCGTAAAAACGTCAATTTTTACCGCCCCCCTAAAGGTCTCCAGCGCCCATAAGGGGGCTTTATCGCCCAACTTTGAGAGAATTACAAATCTTCAATTACATTGTTATCGAGAAACGGTCATCGCAAATCCCCTAGCACTTCACTATAGCCACTAACCTTGATAACGTAAAACAAAATATCAAGTTTCGCTTCGACACGAGGCATCCTCAGGTGTAGTAGATTCTACGAATGGAAACCGTGGAATTTGACTGTGCATCTTTATAATGGATTTCTGCAAAATAACGCCTAACTTCAACAACTATAATCGTGTATATTATATATATATATATATATATATATATATATATATATATATATATATATATATATATATGTGTGGACAGTTAGAACTTTTACTTAGTTAAGATCCGCGACAAGCAAACAACAATAGAAAATTAATTATGTGTGTTTTCCTGCTGGATGAAGTGGATTTACAGAGAACTTAAACTAAATCTTACCGAAAAACGGCCGTCAGCAACTCTCCACCTACCAACGACTATACACAACACCAAACACACAATACCACTTTTCCACCGTAGAATGTACGAAAGACATCCGTTAAGTAACACTTAACGGTTATCTTCCGTGGAATCTACTATACCTGATGATGACTCGTGTTGAGGCGAAACACGTGTCGTTTGCAAAGTAATGCCTGATTTCATTAATCATCGTGTATATATAATTAAAAATATGAAACATTGTGAATGATCGCCGGCGTTCAGACGAATTTCTATTTAAATGTGACAAAACCGGTGATAATAGATCTGCTTTTGCCGAATTATCACACTTTGGAAGAGATTTTTTTAACGCGCATCTTTTGGCGAACATTTAGAACCGGTTACTAAGTTAATTTGTATATTTTATGTATATATAAGACCAAGATATCCATCCGGGTTCAAATAAACTAGATGTATGCACGTATTTAGTTCAATGGCGAATCAAGTTATACATTTCTACATACACGCCAACAAGGCCGGCAACTGCGGATGTCTATGGGTGGCGTTGATTGCTTTCCATCAGGCGATACACCTGATCATTTTCCTTTCTATCCCGTAAACAAGCTGCCATTTACAGAGTCAATGAACGCGGGTTCGATTCCCGCGTCGAGACAAATGTACATATGTATACAGGTATTTATTGTAGGTCTGGATACCCACCAAAGCAAAAGACGAAGGGTTAAAAACATCAGACTGCGAATCAAATATACTTTAATTCTGTATTTGCACTCAGCGTTTATTTTTATTAATTACAATAAATAAATAAATGCAATAACGCAAATTCGAGTCAAGGTCGATAGCTTGAAACTAGACTCATCAAATATTAGTCACAAGAAAGGCTTTGCATGCAAAAACTTTATGATTTTACACGTTGTGCATGCGAAATTTGTGTTTAATCATTTAACAACAGGTTTTTGGAACAAAAACGTGTAAAACTCGTCTTTTAATAACTCAAAAACTATAACTGGATGGCGTGGGTGTTTGTTGTCTGTGCCAATGTTTTGTTTTTTATTTTTAAATAAACCACTATACTTAAAAGGATAATTTATATATACAATTGTATCATCAATTCTGATGACCTAATTGCCGAAGTTATTGCACTACACTCCCGCTGAAAATCGGCGTCTGAGTGGTAGCTTAGCTATCGTGCTTCGTCCGGTGAGCGGTTGAGTTCCGGAGGCCCAACCTCCCACTTTCCATAATGACACTTTTTTTAAAGGCCGGCAACGCTTCTGCACCGCCTATGGCGCTGTAGATGTTTAGTTGTTTGCCTTCCAATTCCATAAAAAAACATACACAACAGCATCCACCTTTAACCAGCAACAAAAGCACGAGGGACGTGTACGTTTCGAAATAATAAAAATCTCGTGCCGTACCGATTGCGTAATTCTTTCTCCGAGTAGAAAAAATATGAGCGGCCCAGATAACCAAAACATTTGTACGCCTCTAATGATATGACTGGTATTCAATTTGGGATTGTTGACTTTCCCCGGCGTTTGCCGATGTAATATCGTTGACATGCCCATCTGATTATCAAATCAATTTATTTAAACACACTAATAATCGCCATAACTATACCGAGTTGTAAACGCAATTTATATGACACACTTTTTCACTAGCTATGACTGTGCTTAGTGATTGACTTCTTTCCTGTTCACCTGATAGCTCTTGCGTTGAACGAGCATAACAGCCTCATCATTTTCTATTTTTTTTTTATGGCATAGGAAGGCAAACGAGCAGGCGTGTCACCTGATGGAAAGCAACCAACGCCGCCCATAGACATCCGCAACGCCATAGGCAGTGCGGAAGCGTTGCCGACCTTAAAGTGAAATTATGGGAGTGGGAATTGGAGGGGGAGTGGGAGGGGGAGGGTGTTGGGCCTCCGGAACTCAGACCGCTCACCGTACGAAGCGCGGTAGCTAAGCTACCACTCAGACGCCGGTTTTCTGCGGCAACATAGAGTCTACAACGTGGAGAGGCAAATGACAAGCGTGATGGAAAACAAAACAACGCCGCCCATAGACATTTGAATCACCAGAGGCGTCACAGATGCGTTACCGGCCGGGGATATGGGTGGGTTTGTTTTTGAAGGGTTTCAATATCGTGTCAGTTTGGAAATACCGCCGTAGGCAACTGGTTCCATAAAATGGTGGTGCGTGGAATGAAATTAAATTAGTTTCACTTAGCTAAGATCCGCGACAAGCAAAACAATAACAGAAAATTAATAATGTGTGTTTTTCGGCTGCCAAAAACTTACCGAAAATCGGCTATCAATTCTCCACCCACCAACCACTACACACAACACCAAACACACATTACCAATTTTCCATCTTGTAAACGACACGTGTTTCGTCCCGACACGAGGCATCTTCAGGTATAGTAGATTCTACGGAAGACAACCGAAAAGCGTAAGTTTGTGGTTTAAGTTCCAAATAAATCCACTTCATCCAGCAGAAAAACACACATTATTAATTTTCTATCAAATTAGTTTCTTTTTCGTGTTTAGTGGTATACATAGCTTTTGCACTGAAGGAGCATAACAGCTATATCATGAACTAATGTTACATCTAAACAGTCATAAGTAAAAAAAGAAAGTAAGGAACAAAATATTGTCTTGCCAACACGCAGTGGAAAGATGCATTTTGAAATTAAGACAAGTACAAAGGATTTGAAATGTAGACATTTGGAAGAAAACGAAAATAAACGATGCTCTCTATAGAATACTGTCTAAAAAATAATTGGAAATGCATGGCATGTTGTTAGATGCAGGGACAATAGGTGGACCCGCAAGATAACAAAATGGCTGAGTCCAACGGGAAAAAGGAGTGTACGAAGACAAAGGAAAATATGGGCCGACGACATTCTAGAAACAGCAGGAAAAACTGGATGAGCCAAGCTCTAGACGGAGGGAAATGGTTAAAGATGGAGGAGGCTTTTACCCTAAAGGGGACCACACAATACGAATGTGGAACGCCCTGTGATGCAACATGATGATGCGGCCCCTCGCCCATGGAGTCAATGGTCGCGGGTTCGATCTCGCATCGGAATAAATATATGTATGGCCTACAGATATTTATTCTGAGTCTGGTAACCCCGCCAATGCGTATTGAACAAGCGTGATGGGTTAAAGTCCGTTCCTCCATAAATGGGGAGGCCCGTGATCAACAGAGGGTCTGTGAAAAAAAAAAAAAAAAAAATATATATATATATGTATATATATATATATATATATATATATATATATATATATATATATATATATATTTGTAATCAACCCACACAAATTTATAATTAAAAATTTATAATTAATAATTAATAAAATACATAACAATGAAAACAATACGTGACAATACCATTTGCTGCAACCTGAACGTTATGACATATTACGACATGTTGTGACATGTTTTGACATGTTTTGTTAATTAAGTAAAATAGCCTTGTTTTTTATCTATGAACTAATACATATTAACTAACGCTGAAAAAAAACCTCGCCACTCATCCAGATTGTGGGGAAATAAACTTTTCTTTGTGGCAAGTTGTGTTCCGCTAAGTAATAACGATAAACGATATAAAAACATAAGGCGTCCCCCCTAGATGCAAAAGAGTAAAAATCTATTTCCAATAAAGAGTACCTCATAGGTTCTACGAAAGCAAGTAATCATACGAGTTTTAAGTGTTGACACGTACATTTATACGGTACTACAAACGTTTCTCGTTTAGCAAAGGAAACCGCCTTATATCTATGTCACTTAGTATAACATATGTACGTTAGTATATATCAAAAACTTTCCTCGGCGACCGGGCTACATCACAGTGAAAGTTAGCTCAAAATGTATTACGTTGTGTCCGCACAAAGGATAAACACGATAGAAACGCAAAAAAAACATGACTGACAGGAGGAAGAACAAAATGTTTATACCGATTGTTCTTTACGTGTAGTTCACGTTAATGGAACAATTTTTGTTTTGAAAAGCGTTTCCTTGTAATATTTTTTAAAACAAAAAATAAAGATGTGCCAACCCTGAACTCAATAGCTCGAACATATGACGTAAAGATATCAATGACCTATTTAAAAGTAAAGGAATCAATGTAAAGGAAAGTAAAGAAATTTTAGTGTTTGTCTACCTAATTATATATATTAATGAAATTATAAATCCCTCATATTGTTATCGTTAAATATTAATTGTAATTGTTGTGTATAGTTGTAAGTGGACTTCAGATTTACCTTAAATTCTTTTGCAGACTACAGATTAAATAAAATATAAGATAACATATTCTTCTCTTATATTTTATTTAATCTGTAGTCCGTAACTTTACCTTTTGTAATAAAAATAAAAATAAAATGACCCCGTAGAAAATAAACACGACAATTTTACGAAACAAGTATGTTATATTTTTTTTATTATTATAAGGAGAGTAAAAATCTTACACACATAGATAATGCGACAAGCACACATCAAATATTTAATTTACAACTTTATCCACCCAATGGTTGTCTGGAAGATATCGCTATTAGCGAGCGATAAGACTGTCCTTTGTATATAAATAATATTATAATTCTCTTTTATTTACATAATTTTCTCTTAATAACAATATTATTAATATAAAAAAAAAATCTATAAAAATAATATTATCATTAGGGTTATTAATCCTTCGTGGCGGGATAAACCAAGCACACGAAGGATTATGCTTCCAAGGAAAGGAACCTTCTCACGATCCTAGCCGTGCACAATATGGCTGCTTTTTGAATTTTGAATTTAACCCACTTACCTAAACCTAACTTGGACAGAATTATTAATATAAAAAAAAAATCTATAAAAATAATATTATCATTAGGGTTATTAATCCTTCGTGGCGGGATAAACCAAGCACACGAAGGATTATGCTTCCAAGGAAAGGAACCTTCTCACGATCCTAGCCGTGCACAATATGGCTGCTTTTTGAATTTTGAATTTAACCCACTTACCTAAACCTAACTTGGACAGATGGGCGTCCAAATTTTTACCGATAAGTCCATTCACAGAGACCACTATGGGTACAATGACAGTTGAATCAACGTGCCACATGGCGGAAATCTCATGCGCGAGGTCTATGTATTTTATTTGTTTATCTTTTTCCGCTTTAATAAGATTCTCGTCATGCGGAACACTAATATCAACTATCATTGCCTCGCGTGTAGTTCGATCCACTATCACAATATCAGGCTTATTGGCAACAATGTGCCGGTCCGTGATAATGGATCGATCCCAGTATAATGTTGCACGACTGTTTTCGAGAACTGACTTTGGATCGTATTTATAATAAGGCACCTCCTGCTCGCATAGGTCGTATTTAATGGCAAGCTGCTGATGCACAATTCTGGCTACTTGATTATGTCTGTGCAAATACTCCCCGTTTGATAGCTGGGAACAACCGGAAATAACATGCCTCAGTGACTCTCCCGGGTGGTGGCACGCTCGGCATATATCAGCCGTGCCGTCTCTCATGATGTATTTCCGGTAGTTATTGGTTTTTATAACTTCGTCTTGTATTGCACAGACAAAACCCTCGGTTTCACCGAAGAGATCACCGAATTGTAACCAATGTACTGAAGCTGGTTTATCTACATCAGCACTAGCTAGAACACGGCGAAAACGGCCATGCAACTGCTTGCCACTCCATACACTGACGCGATCTGCATTGCTCATTACAGGAGGTGGTTGCCAGTTCTCTGCTGCCATATTAAGCGGGGTTAACGATTTGTCGCTGATAACTACGTCGCGGTGAAGCCAGGATGATTCTTTTTTATTTAGAAAGTAGCATCTGAGGTTGTATACTTCACGATTATGGATATTTTTAATGCTGAGCAGGCCTCGGCCCCCTTCTTTTCGTGGAAGATACAATCTCATGATAGATGAACGAGGATATTATAATCAATTATTATACAGTATAACTTTGTTTCTGTACAATAAAGAATACATTTATATTTTTATCTCAGTTTAGATACTTAAAACCGATAGAAAATAGAGATGTTGAACTGGGAAAGTGTTTTAAACGATATATAAGTACTGTAATGATGATACATTGATATACGTATCACTAAAGAATTAAAAATTTTTATTGGATATAATAAAACCTTTTATATTATATTACTTCTTTTTACATTCGTTATTTTAAAATAAAAAAAGAAATAAATTGTTTTAAAAAAACAATAAAATTCGATCGACGGACGTCTTTCGAATAACATTTCACTTCTAAATCCATTCAATATCGACATTGTTTATTTGATAAATATAGTAATGAATAAAAATTCATAAATAGCTGAATAAATAATTCAGTCCTTCTTCAGTCTTTTGTTTATTGGCGCTTCCAACATATAGCGTGCTTGCCGTACTGATACGGTGACACGGGATCTTTAGGGGGTTTTATCCTCGATATAAAGAAACTCTTCCAAAAGAAATAAATTTATTAATGAATCACTTTCATCATCAAGGCGTTACAGCCGCGGGTGGGTCATAGCCTGGTTCAGTAAGTTTTTCCATATGGATCTTCGTTTAGCTTTTTCCCTCCAGCCCCTTACAAAGATTGCCTTTAAGGCGTCCTCGACTCAATGACTAAAATACTTTATTAAAAGTTACTATAGCTAAAAATATTTAAAAGTATTTTTTTAATATAACTATTACTTTATTATTCACGTATTTCAAAAACTGTTTCAAATTTCGCGCCAAAAAGCAGATACAGATCTCGCGATTTGTGAGAAATATATACACGCTTTGATTTGTTTGCAGTCAAGCAACTTGAGAGCGATATGACACATATTTTTTATATTAAAATATATTTGGATACCTTAAAAATAAAGTACAATATTGTGTTTTTCAAGAATTTTAAAACGGAAACTACAGCTTTGCGGTAAATTTATAATTATTTTTTTTTAATACAATTAACAAGCGTGCTGACGGTCCCAGGATCGGGCTCCCCCCGGTGCAACATGCAGGGTTCTGCTGGAACTGACCTCCATCCTCCCTTATACCTAATTGGTTGTACCTAAATGACGGCGACGTGGTTCGCCACCCGTCTCGTCTTAATTAATGAGGGCGAGAAGCGACCAATGGAGAGCCGTTTCACTGCCATGATGGAGCTCTGTGGTCTCTGCCAACCCTTACGGGGGATAAACGTGAATATATAAATATGAAAAAGACTTAAAACGGAAACTACAGTTTTGCGGTAAATGTATAATTTTTTTCTAATACAATTAACATTCCTTTTGTTTCTATTTTCAAATACGTGGCCGCGTTGCACGCAAGCCTTTAAGGGAAGCGAACCCTTAAAAGTGTGAATCTTTTTTATCACGAATGACAAATATACTTTTAATAGGCCGATTTAATACAAGGAAAAGTTCTTTGCGTAATGCGTCATTTGCCGTATGACGTAATCGCGCCGCATTTGTTTGGATTCGCGAGCACATGTTACGTCGATATTGCACTACAGAAACGACATATTAGTAGCTAGAAAACGACCTATTGGTCTAGTAGCTAGAATAACCAACAATCTTTTCTTCATCCACACTTATACCTCTCTTCGTAAAGCTCGTCGGTTAAGGGTACTTTTGAATGATTAACTTCAATTTTAGTCAAAGAATGGAATAGAATTAAAATAACATAGAATAGAATAGGATACAAAAAAGTGTGGGGTCACGAGGTAAAAAATCAGGGCTTTACGAGCATTTTGTATTATTTTATTGATTTTATATAAATGACAATTCTAACCCTTAGTCTTCTTATAGCCTTTACTTTACAATTAAACAATATAGAAGCTATTCCTAAAACATTTTATAAGCAAAGACAATAAAATAGTATATTCTTACAACAGATTTTTTTTATGGGATAGGTGGGCAAACGAGCAAGCGTGTCGCCTGATGGAAAGCAATCAACGCCGCCCATGGGCAACCGCGACACGGCAGGAGTCGCGGAAGTGTTGCCGGCCTTTTAGGTATGTATAGGCTTGTTTTTATTAGATATTATTGATTTATACATTTTTACTTGAACCAGAAGATTGAGAATTCTGAAAAACGCTGAAATCAAGAGCTCTTGACTAATGTTAACATATGGTAGGCTACACTAAAGTAACATAAGTATGTACCTATAAGGCACATCCATATATTACGTCATAGGTTAAGGGGAGAGGGTGTGCCAAGAGCGAGATGAGTTTTAACTTTTGTGGCACGTGTGACGAAGACGTGGGATTCAAAAACATTTAATTCATATGACGTAATATATGAATGATCTTTTAAACACTACATGCTGAAAGAAATGATCATGGAATATTTTTATTTTTTCGTATTTTAAAAATATGGTGTAGTGTCATATATGTATTTATACGACTGAACCTCTTAACACGTGAAAGTATTTTTATTTTGAGATATTCGCTTCCGTATAAATATCTGCAGACCATACATATATTTATTCTGATGCTGGAATTGAACCCACAAATTGTCTCAGTGGCGGGGGGCCCCGCCACTGAGCCAATTTGTCGACATCTTGAAGAACAATAGATTTAAATACCTAAGTCTAGTTTAATAGCAAACCTTTGTTACCATAACTGACGCCAGGCCTTATTTGTGTTAAGTTTCAGCGATAAGCTCGTTGTATCGTTACGGAATTTATTTGCATAGAACTGGTGGTACACGTGTAGGTGTAACGTGTGTAGAATAAAATGTAACATATGTAGAATAAAATGTATGTAGAATATGATTTCAAGGGTTTACCAGGTAGAAACCAATGAGTCAATGTTTCAGAATACTGTCGGGGAAGAACGCAAACACCGATTTAACTACCGTTTGTATTGCCCAGGCGTATTTATTTTGCTAACGTATTTGTGGAAAGCTGTATTTGTTTCAACACATCCGTACAAACATTATTCCATTCGCTTTTGAGTTTTTCAAACAATTACTCGGTACACGTGTACTTGTTCCATACAAATGAATTCCGTAACACTACGACGAGCTTATAGCTGAAACTTGCACAAATAAGGCCTGGCGTTAATTATGGTATTGTAACAAAGGTATGCTCTTTAACTAGACTTAGGTATTTAAATCTATTGTTCTCCAAGATGACGACCAATTGATTCAGTGGCGGGGCCCCCTGCCCACGGAGTCAATGGTGGCGGGTTCGATTCCCGCATCGGAATAAATATATGTATGACCTATAGATATTTATTCCGTGTCTGGTAACCCCGCCAATTCGCCTGGACAAGCGTGGCGGGTTAAAGTCCGTTACTCCAGAAATGGAGAGGCCCGTGCTCAGCAGTGGGACGTATATGGTCTGTGAAAAAAATGTAATATTGCGTGCATGAAATGGGTGCGTGTATTAAGGCTATTATTATTGAAATATATATCTGAAGTTTATGGAATAAAAATAATATAATATTTTTAATCGTAGAAAATAAAATTCGCATGGTTCACAAATTAATGATTTTCGCAGGGCACATAAAAAAACCAATAGCGTTGCTAAATACACGAAAAAAAGCATTTTCGCATGCCGTGCGAATGCGAAATATGTGAATTCAAATTATAATAAAATTATAGTAAATCTATATATATAACTATATATAAATAAATTATAATAAATATCCGAATAAAACAATTAAAACGCTACACTAACACTGAATATCGACATGTGACTCGTTAGTATAGCTAAAGAGAACTTTTTTAACAGTCCATATATGGAGCGAGGGCCTCTCCATATCTGGACGAACGGATGTTAACCCACCACGCTTGTCCAATGCGGATTGACGGGGTTACCAGACTCGGAATAAATATTTGTAATCCATATATATATTTATTCCGATGGGGGAATCCAACCCGCGACCATTGAGTCCCCGGGTGGAGGGCCCCACCGCTGAACCAATTGGTCGTCTAGGTCGTAGCTAAATAGTTTATTGTACATATTTCTCAAAGGGCAAGCAATGTATCTGTATGTCGGTTTAAGTGTATTTTTGTGTGGTATTATGTTTTGGTCCCAGTAACTATATACATCGTCGAAAGAACTTGCAAGCTAGGGGTAGGTAGGTAGGGATGCTCATCAGTTTTTAAACCCCATCGAAAGTATAGAAGTCGTATCACGATAGCAGAGGTGCTCGTAGCAATGCAAGAGACCTAGGCGTGGACAACTATCGAAGTACGATGAGTCGGTGAGATAAATGACTTTAATGTTCCAAGTGTATGTGAAAAATTTGGGCAATCTGGTCAAGGTATGTTTTCCTTGGTCTTGCCCTATTTTTTTAACCAGTCGCCTTTCATTCATTCTCTCTAAGTACCCAAACCATGTAAGCATCACTTTCACAACTTTTGTCGCGACACATTTTACTCTCTTATAATTTCATTTGTTATTCTATCAGTCAACGTTACTCCACACATAACTTCTTAACGCTTTCATTTCCACCGCATTCAGTCTGCTTGCATGACTCTTCTGTCAAACTCAAGTTTCAACTACCGTAACGATCATTTTTCGATTATTTCTGTTCATTTACTAACTTATTGTACTGTACCGTAGATTTGTAAATGAACACAAATAATCGCAAACCGATTGCAGGCGGCGTTAGAGCCAGGACTCGTGCCGGTGAAACCGGTTCGAGACGGGCGGGGTTTGAGTCGATCCAGTTCCAGCGAGTGGACCGGGTTTTCTTTGGCTTGAGTTAATAACGATTGAGACAAAGCTTCAAGGGGGAAACAGTAAAAAACGAACAGGCTGAATCCGGGAATGTAATAATGTAATACACATACATCATATATATATATATATATACATATAAACGTGTCCAGCCCAATGCCACTTCAGTTGGAGAAGGCGAGTGCTGGAGTGGAGACCGCGACTTGGCAAACGTAATGTGGGACGCCCCCCTGCTACATGGAGCGACAGAACAAAGTGGATTGCCGCGGGCTGATATTGATATTGATTTGTTGTATTGATATTGTAAGTTTTGTTGGCGAAATCGAAAAAATGCCGAAATCAAGCATCCGGTGGCCCAACACAATTTAACAGGAGTGACTTATGCTCACCGACTTCGTCGGCCGGGCCACTTTGAGAGAATGGGGGAGGATCGCGCAGTCAAGAGAACGTATGTGCGTCGCCCAACTAGAAGCTTGCCTTTTGAAGGTTCCAATGTCGTATCTGTTTGGAAACATCGCTGGAAGTAGATGATTCCACAGAGTGTTTAAATCTTTTATACATACTAAAAGTTTTTCAATAATCGATTCACTCAATCAATCAATATTAAAACTAATAAACCACCGTTTCGAAAACAAAGTGACGACCTAAGCGGATGAAACTTTTCTTTGTGGCGAGTTGTACGATAGTGGAATTCAGTGGCCGGAATTATTCCCGACAATTCCTCGGAGCAATCCCCATGGTAGAAGCAACAATAAAATAATAACAAAAACGTCGAAATATATGCGCAAGCGCGTGTTTAGTTGTCTTGTCGACGAACTATATGTGGCATTGCTAATCTCATCCTCACCAAAATAGTTTGGAATTTCCTTCGCGATAGTGATCAATTTTGGTGTTAAACTACTGGACAGAGTTCACATCTGCGCACATCATATTAATACTAAGCAATCGTAACGATTTACAGTTCTTATATTTTAAACAAAAAAATTTATCTCTTCATAATGAAGATATGTATATATACATACATACATATACTCGCTACGATCTCGGCACACTTTTTTCGTATCACATCCACCCTAATCATACCAGCTCACCGATCAAGGCTATTTTTGACCTCGTCTTTCTTAATAAATTTGGCAATTTGGTAAAGGTATGTTCTTCTTGGTTCCCCTACTGACCCTTCCATCCACATCCGCAACGTTAAACTCTTTTATCAGTCTTCCTCTTTCAATCATCCTCTCTATGTGCCCATCTAATCATAATTTAGCAAGTGGTAGAGCCACGTTGCAGACGAATGCTTTGTGAAGAATGGCATAATATGTCTATAGCATGAGTGGGCCGGCTAGCCTGAGAAAGTACCACACTCCTGCAGAAAACCGACGTCTGAGTGGTAGCTTAGCTACCGCGCTTCGTAAGGTGAGAGGCCGAGTTCCGGGGGTCCCCTCTCTCACTCCCTTTGCCATAATGACACTTTCCTTAAAGGACGGCAACGCTTTCGCACTGTCTATGGAGCTGCGGATGTCTATGGGCGGCGTTGATTGCTTTCCATCAGGTGACTCGCCTGCTCCTTCGCCTTCCTATCCCATAAAAAAAGCGTCCCCCTTTTTCAACTTAGTCACGACACCTTCTTGTACTCCACGTCACGGTCTTATAACTTCATTCCTTATTCTATCAGTCAAAGTTATCCCACACATACTTCTTGACGCTCTGATTTCCACCGCATTCATTCTCCTTTTGAAATTCGCAATGAAGATGCGACGCTTATGAGTGCGAGAGGAACAGCAAAGCGATACAACTATAGCTAAAGTCCGTTTAAAGTTTAAAAGACACGAGGCTAAAGAAACGTTACTCGACAGTTACATTCTAAGAGTAAAAGAGACAAATGATGACGCGTGATCGCCCGTAAGCCCGGGGGATGAGCAGGAATGTCGCGACACAAAGCGAGAGGCGTTCCGAATTAAAGCTAGCGCGGACTGTGGCGAACTGTGATACCGTTGCCCATAAATCATCTTGGAGAGCGGTTGTTTATTCGTCTTCGCCTCGACTGAATCCTTAACAGTATTACTTGAAAGACGGTGTTTCAATAGCGCGTTGAAAGCGCGGTAGAAAGACGGCATCTGCGTCCTTGAAGGCTACGGTATTTGTAAGGTTTCCCAACTCGGTCGGTCGGCTCTGGAACGCATTTAAGTAAGAACACTGAAGGTGGTAGATCGTTATCCATTTTCACAGTTTCAAATCTTGCAGCGAAGTGAAGCATATGGCCTCAGACAGGTCGAGATGGAGAAACGTCGTGTCTGCCCTATGCCTCACCAGGGGACTTAGGACTCGGAGAGAGAAGTCATACATATATTTTCCCGATGTGGGTGTCAAACCCACGACCACAGAATCCGAAGGTTTTGTCACCGGACAAATTAGAGCGTTAGTGTTAGTTTTTAAACGCGGGGGGGAAAATATGAAAGCGTCAAAACCGTAAAAGAAGTAATTTCCGCTGTGATCTGTTCGTTCTTCAAATCGTTACTCATTTGTATGATGCGCATTTAGTCATACATGTGTGGAGTCATACAAACAATCCCAGACGGAATGACGTGAACTTCGCGAAAATAAAATTGTTTATGTTGTTCTAATCTATAAACAACACTGACCGAGTGAGTGTACTGTATTTGTAGAGCCACGCTGCAGACGAATATTTTGTCAAGAATGGCATAATATTTGTCTGTAACATGAATGGCCCGGCTTGCCGGGGATGTACTACACTCCCGCACAAAACCGGCGTCTGAGTGGTAGCTTAGCTACCGCGCTTCATCCACTGAGCGATTGAATTCCTGAGACTGGATGCGTGTAGCCGAAGATCGGGCTAGGTGGCGCGTCTTAAGTGAGGCGTATGTCCAGCAGTGGACTGCCGCGGACTGATATTTAAGTTTGACTGTACATCTTTATAATAGATTTTCGCAAAGTAACGGGTGACTCCATCAATTGCTAAGGCAATTTATGGTTAATATAGTTTCATCGCGGTAATGTTTTAAAAATTATGAACGCGTTCTAAGTCTAGGAAAACAATAAATATAACGGTAGCTCGAGACATATGTTGGATTGTTTCCAATACAAACTAAAGGCGTTGCTATAACTAACATCTTTGCTTAGTAGCATGATTTAGAATCGTAGATCAGTTTTTACTATTCAGATCAGATCCGAGGAATTGTTTGTAATAATTCCGACTGCTGAATTCATCTACCGCACAACTCGCCACAAAGAAAATTTTCATTTAGATGAATGGCAAATCACTATGCTGTGGATACTTCGAAGAGAGGCACATTTAAAATTAGAACGACTTTTGCATAAGATCGCATTTTGTTTTTTTCTTTGTGTTTTGTGTGCCAGTTCAATTTCAGTTGAAACTGCCACACAAAACACGATCTTATTTGATTTCGTCACAAGGAGAAGTTTCATCCCCACCATCTAGATGAAGGGCGATCTAGTACGGTGCGTTTCTCCAAAAACTTCTTTCCCCGCACGCCTACCATGTGGAACCAGCTATTTCTAACGTTTTTCCCGAACCGATTCGACATTGAAACTTTCAAGAAACAAGCCTACACATTTCTCGACGGCCGGCTACGCTTCTCAATGTGTTGATGTATCCATTAGCCATCTACCAAAAAACCACATAAAGGAAATCATTTTATAAAATATATAAGGGTTTTTTGTAGATAATTTGTGTATAAAGGTGCATGATATAGAGTTATGTTACGTATTATTTCACCTCGTTACGTTCACAAACAAGAACGAAACGAACGGAATCCAACTAATCCAGGGGTGAGCAACCTTTTCAATCAACGGCCCAGTTTAAATTTTAAAAATTTTTGGCGGACCGCACATTAAGTAACACTTATTAATAATTTGTATCGGTTTAGTACAATTTTATTATAATTATTTTTTTAACAATATATTGATGGGAGTAAAGTCGGTAAAATAAATTCAATTTTAGAAATGCTTGGCGGGCCGCATAAACATTTTTAACGGGCCGCGTGTTGCTCATCCCTGAACTAATCTATTTTAAATCGAAGGAAGGTTAGCGTGGAGACGCACACAGCGTGTGTTGTGTGTAGTTTACACCAGCCATGTTGTTTTTGTGACTACCTGAAAGAATTATAGTTCTTGTTACATATAGGTAGGTATGCGAATAGTATTATTGGTGATGTGTGAAGGAGGTACGTTGTGTATAGAGTAAAACGAAAAGCGAAACTTGGCCACTGACAGTTCGTCTGCTTTCAATGTCACCCAGAGGACCTTTGGTATATATGATTCCGAATAGTAAGAAAATAGAAGAAAAGAGAATTAGTATACTGAACGGCTGGTCATGTTAGACGGAGCTCCGACAGCCGCGAATGGACGTGGGACGCCCCCCCGACTAGATGACGCGACGATTTGCGCAAGGCGGCTGGCAGCGACTGGATGCGTGAAGCCGAAATTCCTTGGTGGAGCTTTTTGGGGGAGACCTATTTCCAGCAGTGGACTACCGTGGGCTGTGGATTGATTTGAGTGAAGTATGTGAGTAATGTTAATAATGTAAGGTGCCATTTGTGGAGGTCAGTCTGCATTCATTCACATGTATCAGACCCCCACGGAAATGCAGCGCTACGCGTACAATTAGAAACATCGAGCCTTATATATGTATACACGGGTGTCCCAGAACTCAACGTTAAGCCGAAATGGTGTGACAGGATTGGAAATAGGTGACAGGTGAAAATGATGGTTACAATTAATCCTGTCACCCGTTTCAGCTTGACGTTGACTTCTGGAACACCCTGTATATTTATAATCAAGCCTTACATATTTATAATTCAGCCTTACATATATAACAATAACAAAACGTTACAATACCAATACTGCTGCAACGCTGAGACCCTATCTCGGGAATTTACATTTTATGTCACGACATGTTTTGGTAATTAAGTCAAATAGTCTCATACATTATCTATACCCACTTTAATTATACCGCTTTGATTGGAGAGTAAGCAGTGAACATTCCATTATGAATAATGAGACAAATACGCCTTAGTTATCGGTCGTGTTTGATTAATACAAATAGCTCAACGATGTTGTTTATCACGCACAAACGAATGGATATTTACGCTGATGTGGGCGAGTTTTTTCACACATACATACATTTGACTGAAGCGAATGTTACGTCATGCTATAAATTAACATTTCGCGAGTTTATTTAAGCTGAGAGTCGCTCAGAGAGCTATGGAGGGAGCTATGTTGTTGTTATCTGATTTTATTGTTGCTAATAAGATTCGTTTGTAGTTGCTGTAGTCTAATTTGTTATATATGTTGTATTATGTATGTCCTACCTGTACTCTCTTACGGCGTCGAAACGTCAGCGTCCTGACAGTCCGTCTGCTTCACAAGTTCACAGTCGTTCAGAGAGCTATGAAGAGAGCTAGCTATGCTCGAAGTTTCTCTGGTAGATATGATTCGGAATGAAGAAATCCGCCAGAGAACCAAAGTCACCTATATAGTCTTTCGAATTAGCAACCTGGAGTGGCAATGGGCTGTTCACTGTATGTACAAGTAGACGAGTGCTGGAGTGGAGACCGTTTCGGCAAACGTAGTATGAGACGCCGACTTGCTAGATGCGCCTAGCGACGAACTATGCAAGGCAGCTGGCAGAGACTGGATACGTGAAGCCGAAGATAGGGCTGGGTGACCCTTCGTGTGGAAGGCCTATGTCTCAACAGTATAACAACAGTATTTTTATATTTACCTTACGTTTTATATTTACTTTTTATATCCGCCTAAAGAAATGAATATTGTAATATATTTGTGTTCTATTTATCACAACGAATGATAGTATAACAGGACAGGGGTGTTTCTTTCGTTACATGATACTTATGGAGCAGTCGCAAAAAGTGTGACAAAATGTAGAAGAGAGGTATAAAGAGGAAACATCTAGCGTCACGCATTTTATGACTACCACCCACGATATAGGGCATCCTAGTTTAGGGACTTATCTATAAATATTGTAAGCTAATTATTTTTATTGACTTAAATCATTTAAGGCCCGTGAGAACAAGTGTGTACGATGTATATATATAATATACATTACCCTATTCTATGCCAGGAAGTACACGGAAAATTAATGCTTATTATTTAAAAAATGTGAAACAATGGAAAGTTATTTTAAAAATAAAATCGCATCAAGGCACACAAGTTTAGGCTGATAGATGTGGTCGTTAAAATATATATAATAGTTGTATAGCATGTCTAGAGTAGCGAGATATCAGGTATCAACAAAAGACAATCTGTGTGAGCGTTGTTTTTAGCGTCGTGTTGGCGAATTCAAGGAAACAGCGACATATGGTTGGGATGCGTCATAGACGAGCTGGCTGGTGTGACTGATAATATACCGTGTACTAATAATTAAATTAATTGTCATATAATATATATATGACAATTAATTTTAATCTATATATATGAAAATCAATTGCTGTTCGTTAGTCTCGCTAAAAGTCGAGAACAGCTGGACCGATTTGGCTAATTTTGGTTTTAAATTATTTTTGGAAGCCCAGAAAAGGTTTAAAAGGTGAGTGAATATGATAAAAATATTAGGAATATTGTAAAAGCAACAAGTTCGTTTTCCCTTAGAAACTATTCCTAACTGTCAAATATTTGATCGTTGTGACGTGACTATTTAAAAGTAAAATCAAGTGTTATATATAATAATAATAAAACTTAACTATATTTAATCTGTGCTGCCATTAATGATTTAAAGGTATTATATTAATTTGTATTGTTAGCAAGTTTCAAATTAGAAGTACGGTTCTAATTTTACTACAAACTATAAACTTTATTTTGTAAGCTCATAAACCTTTGTGACATAACAATTTTTCAAGCAACATCATGTGTAATTAAAAATAGTAATAAAAACTAATTGACATCGAACATTTTTTTGCTGATTACGATTTCTTTTTGTTCCTGTCTCAAGTTTTGACCACATTTTTACTAAAGTTGAAACATTCTGCAAATAATCGTTGAACTTTTTTATTTATTGATTGTGAGGCGGTACGAAGTTTGCTGGGTCAGCTACTTGAATATGATTCTATATTTATGTTTGCCCTAACTAGTGTGTCTTACCTACCATATACTCTCCTACGGCATCGAAACGTGAACACTAAGTCTGTCTGCTTCACAAGCTCACAGTCACTTAGAGAGCTATTCTCAGAATTACTACGGTAATGTAGTGATACATTGATAAATGTATCATTAATGTGATAAAACTTATATTAAAACCTTTTATATTATATAATTTCTTTTTAAATTTGTTTATTCTCCCTATTTTAACATGATTCGGAAAGTTGGTAAAAAAATGTAAGTAGTAAATTGAGAGCTTTTAAAATGTGTACGCACCGAAGAATGGAACGGAACGGAGCGTCACCCACATGTGTATCCAAAAGACGTCAGGCGAACTATAGCATTTTTTTTTATTATAACAATTTATTTATTTTTCATTTTAAATTTGAATAATACGAAGTAATATAATATAAAAGTTTTAAATGCATTTGTGATACATTTTTGATTGTATCACTACCCACTTCAGTACTCGTTTTACCAACGATTGTCAAAATATGTGACATTTCTGTTTCGCTCTGACACAATTACCATACTAATTTCTGAATACCAAAGCGTCTATCCACCGTCTTTATTATTGGCAAATCCACTACCGGTAATCGCTACCTATTCGCTATGAAACTGGTACCTATTCGACAAACTATACGTTAACCTTGCAAGACGCCGTGTTAAACACCTACGACCTAAATCGGTAGGTAGCGTACAAATAAATTGTCTCAACTGCGACCTCCGATGTCTCTTGTATGCACGTGACACAATAGTCATCAATCTCACTCGTTGGACGAGCAAGTTGTGTAACAATGTAGAAACAGACCACTTTGTATCATCACTGTTTATTCGTTGCACATTATTTAAATTAGACTATTTAAATCAAAGAGTATCATAGTCAACGCTATTTATTCTCTAAATAAAGGAGAAGACTATAAATTTAAAAAAAAAACATGAACAGATGGATGAGTTTGAAGGAAGCAAGTTAGGTGTACCGGGGTCATAGCAGATAGAGATCTGTGGTCTTTGCCTACCCCTACGGGAGACAAGCGTGACGATATGTATGTATGATGCGTTCGTTTGCCTGTTTTGCTATAAACAAAAAACTAAATAAACTTCCACCGCTTCAGACACACATTGGCGCTCTGAGACAGAAGAAACTCTTTTTTACGCACTTTTAAAAATTATGTTTTTAATACATAAGTACATATCATCACGCCTGTTTTCTATAGGGGTAGGCAGAGACCACAGATCTCCATCCGCTACGATCTCGGCATACTTTCCTTGCTTCCGCCACACTCATTACTCTCCTTATGTAAGCCCGGCGGTTAAGGGTACTCTTGACCTGGCCTATCTTAAAAACTTCAGCTTGCTTTTCTTCATTCAAATTCATCACTCTCTTTACACAAACTCGCTGGTTAAGGGTGTATCTTTGACCTGGCCTTTCTTAAGAACTTCGGCAAATTGGTTAATATATGTTCTCCTTGGTCTTCCCCCTACCGATCCTTCTATCCATATCCGCAATATAAGTTCCTTTAACCAGTTGTCTTTCATCCATCCTATCTATGTACCTAAACTATTTAAGCTTCTTTTATTAATTCTTAACTTTTGACAGATTTGAATATTTTTTTTGTTTTGTTCTCTCTAATACAAGAAAGGTTTAACCCTTTTCTTGTTAGCGGTGTATCTGTAGAGATACATCAGTATTAAAAACGTAATATATTTATCAATGCTTTTGGCAATGTATCCCACAAGATACATGTGATTTTTTTAAAGTACCCTCATGATATTTTTTTTTTTCTAGACACCTTGAATCATTGAGGTTAAGTGCTATGAGTATTATTTTGATATTCAAAAAAATAGTCTGCCGAGTCAAGGGTTATGAGTAAAAAAATATAAAAAAAAAACCTAAAAGAGCAGCTGGAAAAATGAAAAATTCAAAATTGATTGAAGATTGAAGTTCGTGATGGCTTCATCGCCTAACTGACGTGTGTATAAAAAACTGTCAATTCTTTTATACGATTTTGAAACCTTTATTGCTTTATTTTAAATTGTTTTTTTTTTTTTGGAAAAAATAATATATAAATAAAGGTTTATTTTAAGAAACGTCTTGATGAAAGTGAATTTAGATAGCATATTGATCTCGATGATAATCGCTGATCAAAAGTTATAATTACGTAAATTGTAGGCGAAACGAAGTCCATCGGGTCATCTAGTTTTATCTCAAACTTTTACCACCATTTCGTAACATGGTTCCTCAGAACGGAAAGGAAATGATGAAAGAAACTCCACAAGTGTCCTCTTCAAATAAGTCGGTGGCGAAAAGAAATGGGGTGGTCCTAATCTTGCGCAGAACGACAAGGCCAATATATTAAGTAATTAATGTTATGTTATTGATTTATTAACCCTTTCGGCCCGAGCGGTGACTATAGTCACCCAACGCCCGACGCTCGCTCTGTCCGAGCGGTGACTATAGTCACCCAACGCCTGACGCTCGCTATGTACGAGCGGTGACTATGGTCACCCAACATTTGACGCTCGTTATGTACGAACGGTGACTTAGGTCACTCGCGACTCTTCATGAGCAGAATATATATGTTATCTCCATGGTAATCCATCGCAAGTATTTTGCACTTGTTTTACGCTGCCTAATAATAAACTGACGAAATGAGCAAATATTTTCTATTGCATTATGTTATAATTTTTTAAGCATTTTTTTTACGAGCGACTGCACTCGCTCTGCGTAAGATAGCGTGGTATTGTGCGTCTGACGGGCGCTTGCAGTTGTTCCGCAAGTGCGGACGCTTGCCGCGACTGCTCGGTCAGCGGGGACGGCGCGACGTAGAATGCGTCCGTACCGAAAGGGTTAATTTAAAAAAATACAAATACATTCCTATTTAAACAGTTAACTATTTCATAAGTATCAAGAATATTGATCAGTGGTTAAATAGATGGATATTAGGAAGAAACTTTGATCTCCTTTATTCCATAGGTATACCATAAAATACCCCTTTTAAACCAATTGCGCGTACGCAGCAGGAGATTTGACATAGTTAAAGTTTATATGGAGAAGAGCACAGATACAAAATAAAATATGAATTACGAATTTCGACTACTATGCGGCATTTTTTTTTGTTACAAATGTCTATATAATAATATTGTCTATACCACATCACTACTTTGTAGCAAATAGGGTCACTATCCAATAATTTGTCCGATAACCGATTAGGTTATATTGGGTTGTACATTGTAACGGGGTCACGATGATAGATAAAATCGATTTAAGAACATTATCGCGGCACTTAAAGCGCGGCCAAAATGAATCGCTACTTCACTTCTATGTACCTATTTGTAATATCGACCTTTTTTTACTTCTCATTTATTTGATAAGATTTTTGCAAAAAAAAATCACGAAATGAAGCTGGCAGCTTAAAACGCCTTTTTTATGGGATAGGAATTTACCAATTATATCTCACCCATTAGCCAAATAGCCAAGTCTTCAGCTAAATGGTGAAACTATCTGATCAAAGTGGTTGGTAGGAATTGTATGAACTTTGGTATCCACATATCATACGACTAACTAAAACACATGCCATCGGTCTGTGGTCATTTACCACACGTCGATGGAAATACCTGGATCCTGGAATCCTTCACTCGGAAATACCCCGATATATTATCGGGGAGAGGCATGTCACATTGAAAAATTCCAACTGTCCAATTAACTAATTGTAAATTATTTTGAAAATAATGTTTTATTAGTTTTTTTTTACTGGATAGAAGAGCAAACGAGCAAGCGTGTCGTCTGATGGAAAGAACTCAACGCCGCCCATAGACAACCGCGACTCCACGGGAGTCACGGAAGCGTTGCGTTCTTTTAGGTATGTATAGGCTAGTTTTTTGAAGGTGCCCATGTCGTATCGGTTCGGAAAGACCGTCGAAGGTAGCTGGTCCCACAGAGTGGTGGTGCGTGGAAAGAAATTTCGAGAGAAGCGCACCGTAGTGGATCGCCACTCATCCAGTTGGTGGGGATGAAACTTTTCTTTACGACTAGTTGTGCGGTTGTGGAAATTGTTGAATTAGTAGTTCACGATACAATTAACGTGAGAATGGACGCGAACAATGCATGTAATTAGAAAAGGAATGTGAACTTTAATATGAAGAAAGCTGGGACTGTAATATTATAGTGTCATTATCGTATGCAGCCATCCATGTAATCGTTTGGATACACAGAATAGATGTTATACGCCCACGGGTCCAAGCAATAGCTATTGGTACACCATTAAGGGTCTTAGAACGATATAAACCCAGAGGTCGTCAACCTTTTCGGACTAGGGGCCGCTTGAAATATATAGAATGGAGTTGAGTAGAATAGAATAATCTTTATTTGGGTCCAAGCAATATCTATTGGTACACCATTAAGGGTCTTAGAACGATATAAACCTAGAGGTCGTCAACCTTTTCGGACTAGGGGCCGCTTGAAATATATAGAATAGAATGGAGTTGAGTAGAATAGAATAATCTTTATTTAACTTCAGTTAGGAACCTGTATTGTCAATGAACTGGACACGTTTGTTCGTTATTTCGAATGTAATATTATTATAACCGAAAGTTCTCCTGGTTGTCTGTACACATTGCCGTATTTAAAAAAAGATGGAAAGAGAGACAAAAAAAATTCTTTCGCCATTTCTTTTCCATCCGAAAGAACCTCATTATGATAAAGTGGTAAAAACTTGTTAGCAGATTGACATTTCATAAATGAAATGTAACTTATTGTGCTTTAAATAACAAAATAGAGTAGGCGAGTACTGAAGTTGAGACCGCGTCTTGTCAAACGTTGTGTGGGACGCCCCCGGCTAGAGACAGGATGCCGAATATCGGTCTTAGGCGAAGCCTATATCCAACGATGAACTGCCGTGGGCTGCTAATGATAGTGATTATTACTATTGTATATTAATTTAAGATTGAATTGATAAATTTATTTCATACGTACTACGGTAAAAGAGTAAGTTCATTTACCGTAGTACGTATGAAATAAATTTATGAAATAAGTTTCTCAACATTTATAACAGCCTGTATATAATAAACTTATAACAGCCTGTATATAAAATGCAAAAACCAAAAAAAAACTGTAAAAATATAAACATAGTATAATTATATATTAGAAATAGGTGAAATTATATATATGGACGTCTCAATAGTCAGTTTTAAGTTTGTTGTGTTCTTCGTGTACATGGTGTGATACATTTTGCGGGTATGCAGTGAGGTGTATGCAAATTGCAAGTAGTATGCAGCAGTAACTATACAATACAACAAGGCTCGCTAATACACCGCAAAACGAGATCTAGGCCATGTTTCCGCAAGGGAACAACTGATAACAAAGCATTCCGCGACACATTGATAAATGGTGTATTTTTCAATTTTAAAACACACATCGTTGATAGCAGCCTCGATAATATTTTAATTCGCCTATATTGCCAATATCAAAATTATTTTATATATAATAATACAATTATTGTGAATTATAGTAAGTACTATTAACACTACACTATTATTAATAACAGATTTTTTTTTGATTAAGGCAAACGAGCAGGCGTGTCACCCAGTGGAAAGTAATCAATATTCTGTTAAATGATTAAATATACAGTTCGCATATACAATGTGGAACATTTTGCGCGCAAAGCCTTTCTTGTGACTAATATTTGATGAGTCTAGATTCAAACCGACCTTGACATCGAATTTGACTGGAATTTGCGTTTTTGAACAATTATTTATTTTGCATCTATTGTAATTAATAGAAAAAAAACGCTGAGTGCAGACAAAGAATTAAAGTGTATATTATATATTGTTTCGCAGTCTGATGTTTTTCGCTTGTCTAACCCACCACGTCTTTCTAAGGTAGATTGGCGGTACCCAAACCTGCAATAAATACTTTTGGTATACTTATTCCGAAACTTTTGGCCTCCGAAACGAGAGTCCTCCTTTCCCCGTCCTGCGCTAATTCTTGCCAATTGCTGGCTTGAAGTTCCCGCAGGTCAGCATCCACCTGATCTTACCAGCGATAGAACGGTCAACTTTTACATTTTCATTTATATAAACTAGCTTAACTTCGCGAGCATTTCAGGCTTTGTCACAGAGGGAGGTGTGTGACTAGATTTTTTTTCTCGGCTATGAAGTGTGTGTGTGAAGCGCCTTGACATCTCCAACAACTTTTGTTCGAGCAGTTTCTGTTTTCGTTTTCGCGTGCCGTTGAAGAATTTGTTTGTTTTATGGAAATGAATAATCAGGGCTCGAAATTACGATGACGCAAAATTGTTTTCCAGACCCGCAAATGACTCCATACCGACTTTAAGGGATAAAGATTTTTACTTTATATGGTGGCCATTTTGTTTTCCGCCATTTTGGATTTTTTTCTTCATCTTTCCCAAATGCTACTTCTAACCAACAAATTTTACCAGAAAACCACTCTTCCAACTATTACCGTTTGGGCGTGCCGTTCAAAGTCTTTTCGGAGTGATGAAATTTCTCGACTCCGATATTTGGCTCACAATTCCAGACATGTATCGCATACAAAGTCGTTGGAAGAATTAACGTACCTCCTGCCACCGGAGCGAAATTAATCCTTAAAATGCATAAAAACTGTTGGCACGAAGTATTTTTTTTTTACGAGATAGGCCGTAAATTTATACCCTGTGGTAACGCTATGGTTTGAATGTAATTTCTCTGCCTTGAGCCATGTCCGAACACTTTGTCCGAACAAACTTACCCCCCACTTATTGTCGTGTCTCCAATTTTAATGTCAATATGTCAGTCAGTCAATGAGTGAGAGGTAATGCAGTATTATATAATATTAATTGTTTAATAGTTAATTAATAATGGCTTTAGAAAGCCGCGTGTTCTGTAAGGCCACAACAAAAAATAATCGTTTCCATGATTGATTCATACACGCAAATTAATATCGTTGCAGTGTTATTTGGTAACTGATTCTATGGCCAACTATAAATAACAACTACGCAATTATGAAATCACATTTGTACCGGCAAAAATATACTGAGGTTACGCGTTATTCTGAACATACTAAACATGTAATTGACGACTGATGAAAAATATTATAAATAAGTAAATATATAAGGCGAAAAAGCTGTAAATGAAACGGAGGTCAAATTTTTTTTATTACATATTCGTATCAATAAAAAATATTGCTTGGAATGGTCCGAGTCTCACAGATCTACGACCTATAGATAGATTTATACAGCGTCGCAACTGTTTTTGAGAGAACATTTCTCTTTGTGTAGAGATAAGCCCCCTCTGCGTACCGATTGGCGCAGTGGCGGGGCCCCTCGCCTACGAAATCAATGGTAGCGGGTTCGATCCCCGAGTCTGGTAACCGTTAAACCGCATTGAACAACATGTTTTCATGAATAGAAAAATTCACATACACAGATAGATTTATTGCTTGACCTGAAACAGTAACTAAAGGACCGGAGAGTACATAACAATTTTGTGTACAAATTTATTTATGCAACACTAATATCAGTATCAAAGTGGATATTTCAAATTATATATCTAAAATGTGTAACATGGTAATTGATAAGTATATGTCATAATATCAGTAGATTATTTGTTACAAAAAAATTGAAATCTTTAGAAGTGAATATCACAATAGTTACTGAAGATATTTTGTAAAAAGTATTATATTAATATTAAGTAAAATATTTTGTAAAAATTTAAAATAAGTTAAGCGGGGGGATCTATCTACCCACACAGGAATAATGCAGCAAGTGGTCTTTGACGCCAAAAAACTTTGAGAACCATTGATCTAAACGAAAGAATATGTTCGCGGATTTTAACAGTCATTGTTGGCTTTTAATTTGAACTAGTGACGTTAGCAAGGAAATGTATCTATCTACATGTATAAATACGTTGTATTCCTTTGCAAAAAGTATAATTAGTGACGGCTATACATGTCATTGGTTATTCATAAGGAGATGCAACGTTAAGTGTCTACGTGAGTCGTGTGCAGTGCTGGGAACAAAGCGCCGACGTGAATATCAAATAAGTGTGAGAGTGCCGACGTACTGACATCGTATAATACATGCTATGCCCCGCGACTTTGTTCGCGCGTAAATCTCGCGTAACTAAAAATATTATTTATCACGAAATAAATACTGTTCGGAATAAAACCTATTACTTAATTTCTAGTTTGCATAATCCGCGATAAAAAAAAATTAAGTTATCGTGATTGGGAAATTTTCACCTAATGAAATTTCTACGAACGGCACCCCTGTTAATATTAGGCCGGTAACGCATTTACAACCTTCCCTGGTTATGCAGGTCTTGCTATACTTGCCCTATGTGATGTTGAAATTTCTGCTTTATGACATTTGTAAAAAAGCACCGATTTCAACTTCACAGACAGACATTTAAGTTGTATTTATATATAGTATTGATATATTTAGTAACTTTGTATGAGTATTTTCTAGTAATTATGCATTATAAAGTATTCAACGGATGAAAATAGAAAGTGTAAGACTTTTTTTTAACTTCTAAGGATTTTCTAGTAATTATGTATTCTTAGAATTAAGTGGGTCAAAGACATGAGAATTTTCTTACCGCGTCTGTAGATTTTCTATTTATTAAATAATATAAACATATCAATGAGTAAAAATATTTCAACTTCTAAGGATTTTCTAGTAATTATTTAGTTTTAGAATTAAGTGGGTCAAAGACATGCGAATTTTGTTACCGCGTATGAAGATTTTCTATTTAATAAATAATATAAACATATCACAATGGGTAAAAAGAGAACTTTTCGCATACAAGAATATAGAATGTCGTATTATTTTTAAATGATGGAGTAGTAGACTAAAGGATTTTGACGACAAAACAACTTTAATTACATGATAATTAATTCTTGTAGTTATTTATTCCTATACGGGTATCGAACCCACAACCATTGACTCCGTAGGAGGTAGCCTCGCCACTAAGCCAATTGATCGTCTGTTGTATATATACCAAGTTCTATTTAAAAAAATTGCTTTAGTTCAACCATCGTTGAAGCGACTCAGTCGTTTCGAGGTAACAATTTTTTTTTATTGGTCTTAGAGCTGTGAAAAACAGATCATTAGACGCAGTATTTTCTTCTGATCCAAATATGCATATGTGGACAGTCAAAGTTTTTACTTAGCGAAGATCCGCAACAAGCAAACAATAACAGAAAATTAATAATGTGTGTTTTCCTGCCGGATGAAGTGGATTTATTTGGAACTTAAACCAAAAACTTACCGAAGAACGGCCAACAACTCTCCACCCACCAACCACTATACACAATACCAAACACACACTATCACTCTTCCACCTTGTAAACGACACGTGTTTCGCCCCAACACGAGGCATCTTTAGGCATAGTAGACTCTACGGAACACAACCGAAAAGTTTGATTTTTCGATTCCAATCCACTTCATGCGGCATAATTTTCTGTTATTGTTTTGCTTGTCGCGGATCTTAGCTAAGTGAAAGTTTTGAATGTCCACATAGTGATGGATTTCCGCAAAGTAACGCCTGACTCCATTTATAACCAAATGTGCAATAAAAAAATTTTGGTAGCACGGGATATGTTAATTCCAAATCGTTTTGTACGCATCGTTCAAAGTAACTGTATCCGCAATTGGGGGCCAAGTGGACCCCTATGTCTCGTGAGCATATGGTGCATGACCAATATTTGGCAAGGTGTTTTTCGCATCGCAAGGTGGGCGTAACATCTGCGCACCCACATCCTGTAACTAAGGGAATCACGACCGAATCAATGCGGTCACCCGTTCTTCATCTGGTGGCAGGTGCTCATTTAAAATAAATCTTGAAGGAAGTAAAAATAGCTTTGTTTTTTTTTTCAGTTCTGACGTTGAAATCGAAGTCGAACGACATTTTGATGTTACCGAAATCCTTGTATGCAACTCCAACTAAGCTAATAACGATTATATTAGTAATAAGATTTCATTTTTTTTATTTTAAATAGTTTTACATACGGCCTCTTTTTGGTAGGGTGGTCATCATTCGGTAATTTGGTCAAGGTATGTTCTTCTTGATCTTCCCATAACAACCCTTCCATCCACATCCGCAACGTGAATTTCTTTTATCACTCGTCAATCATCCATCCTCTCTACGTGGCCGTCGGCGTATCAGAACTAATGTCAATGCGAATCAGAACTAATGCAATATATAAATCTAATTTTATATGTTGTTTTTTATATATATTCATTTTAATTTCAAATTGACGCCCAAATGCCCAAACCATCTAAGCATCCGTTTCTCAACTTTTGTCAAGACATCTTACTCGATTATTTTTACATGAACGATTAAAAATCAGTTCAAAGTCCTTCAAAGGGTTTTTTTGTTGAATATGATTAGAAATTCACCGACATAGCTCATCGAACAAATTGATGTGGCAATGGACTGGACACGTTGAAGAACCGAGAACAGGAGACAATTATTACAGACGTAATGTGGAACGCCTCCCGAATGGATGGAGCTACGGAGAGCACAAGACGGCTTGCGGAGACATTATTGATTTATCGCGATGCAAGAATTTAAAACATGGAATTAAAAAAAACAAAAAAGAGTATACCTACCGAGTTTCTTTCGCTATTTCTTTTCAGTTCCGAGGAACTATTGCGAAATGATAACCAACTAACTTTGTTGGCGCAGCGACTCAAAATGGATCTTGGCCTCCGAACAGATCTTACGCCACTTTGCCCTGTCCTGCGCCACCTCCTGCCAGTTACAGACTTGAAGGTTGCGCAAGTCATCTTTAATCATGTCTCTCCAGTGGTACCTGGGGCGTCCCACAGGACGTCGTTCAGTTGGGCGACCCACATAAATGATTAAAAAAAAATATGATGATAAAGCCTAATTGTTAGCCCTTTATTTATCAAGCATCAGTTTGATAAATAAATGGCTTAAAGGCCGGCTAGGCCTCCGTAATACCTAGTTCAATATAAGAATACAAGAATATTTTATAATAAACACGTTACTTCGGTTCTAAAAAACAAGTCTACACATTTTCAAAGGCCGGCAACGCTTTTGCAATGCCTATGTCATTGCGGATATCTATGGGCTGCGGCGTTGAATACTTTGGATTAGGCGACAAGCTTCGTTTGTTCGTTTGCCATAAAAAAAAAAAACAATTAAATGCAATTTCTTTCGTTAAAAAATAAAGAATTTCAATTTAAACCCGCGACAAAGACTCCGAACGCAGTAGTTACGCAACTATGCCAATTAGGTCATCCACAAAAATTTATTTGCCGTTTGCGAATTGTAAACTTAACTTCTTTCCCTGCATTCAGACATATGGGTCATCTGGACAGTTTCCAAAAGAGCACGTGACATGCGACGAACAAAATTTATCTTCGAACAACGCTTATAAAATCGATATTATTATGATCGATCGATTGAATATTATAAACGTATCCCAATAGAGCAATTTAGCGTACTTAGCCCTGAAAATTATATGCAATTGAGCAGAGCAGATATTTCGGTATAAGTATTTATTTTATTTACTTATGAACTAAAGTTCTCACTTTCAATTCCTACTAATAGTTCACATTCTCCCTATATATCTTGATCAAATTTTCAATTGTTAAAAACTACTTTTTATTCATCCCACTCAAGTTCAAATACATTTTTTAAAACTTGTTGTGGATGACACTTGACAATACAGTTTTTCAAATATTAACAGTAGGAATTGTTATTTAAGAATTATATTAGTACAAAATTATGTAAAAAGAGTTATCAATCTACGTAATGTAATACATATTATGTAGATCGCTAAATGTTTTTCATTGTAATATGATATAGAAGTGGATAATTGTTTGAAAAGAAGTTAAGATCGCCAGCATACACAATAAATCTCAAATTATCACACACCTTGTGTAGCTAGAAATATTTAAAAATGTATTTCTAGCTAACACAAGAAAGCATATAAACTACAAAGCAAAATGATTTTCACCCTGATATTCATAAATGCGACGGGAAAATTTGATACACTCGCTGCAAAATAACAATGTTATCCCATGGGAAAATATATTCAACATAATAATGACCTTAATAACTATAATTATGTTCAATGTACTTATTATAGAGGGACTGATGGCGTTTAATTATGTTTGTTGTTATGAGAATATTTTATTCAAATCTTAATATTAACAAAAATAATAATACACAATATGTCGCCAAATATGATTTGGCGAAAAATTAGCTGTGCCTGCATGTGATATTTTGTCCATAAAAAATTGAGATTCGAAACAATAGCTGCTTAGGGAGAGATGCGTCATCGAGGCCACCCTTACAAAGCTACCCGTGACGCCCCCTCGCCCCAAAACTTTTATCGATCGTGGGAGTAGCGGCATGCGCAAAGCCCGCCATTGTTGTTTACTATACCTACTCAACTAATTCGAACACGATTATTTTTCATTTTTACATTCAATTAAAAAATTCTGTAAACATTAATAATTAATACTCACTTGCACTCGTTCATTATCTCTTCTTGCGAGCGAACTTGAACCGGCGCAAACTTCTCCACACTCTCTTCGTAATTCCCGAAGCACTTGGTGATTTTCTCGTCGAACGTGTTCACCAGATCCTCCAGGGAACCGGAAAAGGTCTCCGTGAAGTTATCCCCTTCAATATTTTGCATATTGTTCTGTATGCACTTCACCGGTCGAGATTCGTCGTTGTCGTTTATTTTGTTGGAATCAGTTTTATATATATTCATATCACTTTTAAGGTTGTCAATAAGTATGTCGTTGCCATTTATGGTTTTTTGTAGACAGTCCGACGTTGAGAAACAATCATCCGCCTCTTCAATTTGGGCGAGCGGCGCCTCGAACTCAAGTTCGGCCATCTTGTTAGCCGCTTCTCGCATGACCATACTACTATGCACGTCGCTTATCGCGTGAACACTGGCGATCAGCGAACGGTGTATGAAAATGATTGAGTGAGTGAGTGAATGAGTAGGACTGAGATCTGTAATCTGGAAGTAAACCTGCGCTTTGCTATTGGTTTTGATGTCGCCACAGGTCAAAAGTATATTTATTTAAATACATAAATACATATGTCATATTTCACTATTACTTGTACACATTAGGAGTAGAAATCCGTTTTTGAACTTAAAAAAAGAAATTTAAAAAATTGCATTTATAATTTATTAAAACTTTAATTCATAATTACATTTATTATGAATTTTTAGCCCTAACAAGTTATAGAAAAAATAAATCACTATTCATAATTTATTTCAATAAACAACAACTAAAAAAGTACAGAGGGCATGTCTAATATATTAAATATGCAATTTAATTAAGCGAGAATTTTAAAACGCAAATAAGCCAGGTTTGTAATAAAATATAAAGCAAATGCTTTTTTTTTTGGTAAAGATTTAATTGATTTTGTTTTGTTTATAAAAATGTTATGAATATCAGAAACAATCTTCTATTTCATCAATTCATTGTTTTAATACTTACACTTCGGAAAATGAATTTGTTTTATATTGTAGTGGACTTTCTTTGAGAACATGTTGTTGATTATCGTGTTTTAGCATCATTAATTGTTTTTCTGTTACTTTATTTTCTTTTCTTTAATGGCAATTACATAATGATATATAATTATATCAAGTATAATATCTTGAAATGTACTACTCAGTTTGTCACGTTACGTCTTAATAAATTGCTGGCTATTTTACCAAAACCTATGGACTTTAGCAGTCAACTTAAAAAGTCACAATACACGCATTTATTTTATTTTACCTGTACTTCTTAATCAAAGAATATTGTATAATACGCCACCACAATTAAACAATATAACTGATAATAATATAAGATTATGAAAATGAAATAAAAACACAACGTCACTGATGAAAGTTGGCGGGAAAAATCAATTTCCTTTTAATTTATTATCATTTATAACATACATATTATGTTGAGCTTATATATGACATATACAGTTTGAGCTGAAATGTATTTTTAATTTTACCCCTTTTCGGTAATTTTTCGAATACTTAATTTTCGCTGTAAATATGGATCCCACGTCTTATCTCAGCGGCACTAAATAACGACTATAATCATCACAGGACTTACATTTTAATTTTTATAAATGTACTCGTAAATATAAATGACATGATTTTCACTTATTAAATAATGCCATGACCATTTTCGGCACAACAAGAAAATATAGACAAAACGCACTAGTCGAAAACTTTGGCGTTCAGGTCCTGAGTAACGTAAAAGCTTCACGAAATATGCTAAATGCTGCCCAGCACAAGAATATGTGCAAGAATGCAAATGAAGTGCAAGATAGACAATTTGGAGAAAGATGCGGATAGGAATCAGCATCTTTCTCAAAATTGTCTCACCCTATTCATATATTCTGGCTGAGGTGGAGACATTTATGGACGATTTCGATATTTACCATCAACGATAGTCGGTTCTCACATAAGATAGTCATTGACCATAACTGATTTTATCCAAGTTCAGGGTCAAAATAACTCCTCAAGAGGATTCATCTAGACTGCTCAGCATTTCTTGTAAAGCTTGCGGTAATTCTGCCAATATCTCGAACTCATGGGACAATCCTAACTGTGAGATGTACTTACCGTTTGTATTAATGCCACGTTCGTATCAATCTAACGTCTTTAAGAAATATGTAAGCTAGTTTTTTTTGAAGGTACCAACTTAGTATTGATTCAGAAATACCGTTAAAGATATCTGGTAACAGAGAGTGAGTAAATTGTGATTAACCCTTTCGGTACGGACGCATTCTACGTCGCGCCGTCCCCGCTGACCGAGCAGTCGCGGCAAGTGTCCGTGCTTGCGGATCAACTGCAAGCGCCCGTCAGACGCACAATACCACGCTATCTTAGGCAGAGCGAGTGCAGTCGCTCGTAAAAAAAAAATGCTTAAAAAATTATAACATAATGCAATAGAAAATATTTGCTCATTTCGTCAGTTTATTATTAGGCAGCGTAAAACAAGTGCAAAATACTTGCGATGGATTACCATGGAGATAATATATATATTCTGCTCATGAAGAGTCGCGAGTGACCTAAGTCACCGTTCGTAGATAACGAGCGTCAAATGTTGGGTGACCATAGTCACCGCTCGTACAGAGCGAGCGTCAGGCGTTAGGTGACTATAGTCACTGCTCGGACAGAGCGAGCGTCTGGCGTTGGGTGACTATAGTTACCGCTCGGGCCGAAAGGGTTAAACAAAAGTCCCAATAGATTTTGTTAACAAGCTGAACAGACAAATTTACTTTGCTTAGATACGCGAACACAAATAATCAGAAAAATAATATTGTGTTTGCAAAGAAGAACTTACATTAGATTACGAGGAAAGGCCGTCAGCAAATCCACCAACGCGTCGCCACGGTAACTAACGTTAAAAACTTTACTTCGACGTAATTCACTATTAGACACTTCTTATCGCAAACACACAATATTATTTTTCTGATTTTTTCTATGTTCGCCGACTGTCTTAGCAAAGTAAGTTTGACTGTCCATCTTTATAATGAATTTCCGCTAAGTAATGTGTATTCTCAATATTTTAATAAAGTTGTGAAATGTATATGACAAACCCATGACGTATGTAATGATACGTACGTAATCATTAAGTGTGCCATGAAATTATTTATTATTAAACCGGTTACATTTCTAATTGGAACAAATATGGAATTTTGTAACTACATTTCATCATTTGTGAAGCCAATATATCTTTGAGGTCTGTCACAATTTAATTGGATAGGGCCCTCCTTTAACATAAAAAAGTTCAACTACCTGTGTGGTGTATTGTCTATTTAATAAGTTACCAAGTAAGATACGTATAAACGCTATTTTTCGTTAATTTCAAGGCAAACTTTAAAATTTAAATAATAATAAAGAAAATAATTGAAATTATTTTTTATGGTCTTTAACACAGTAATGACATTATCACGGTTTAACTTTCGGGCCATGGAATGTTCGATGGGTAAATAGCGAAACTTTTCTTGACCCATAGAATTCATGGGATTTTAATGTTTTTTTATTTATATATTTACGCCTATTAGCAGGGGTTAGCAGAGACCACAGAGTTCCATCCGCTACCATTTATCGCAGCGGAACGGCTCTCCATTGGTCGCTTCTCGCCCTCGTGACAATCAGGACGTGGACGGGTGGCGAACCACGTCGTCGTCATTTTTCAACAAATTAGGTACATTAAATTCGTCTTAGTGAATCGCACGAGCCGCAAGGGAGGATGGAGGTCAGCCCCAGCAGAGCCCTGCATGCTGAGGTAAGGCACCATAGTACCCGGGGGAGCCCGATCCCGGGACGGTCGGCACGCTTGCGACTAAGCTTGCCCTTAGCCCCGCATCCTTTGGCACGGCAGACCGTGAATTAGCGGAGAGGAAGGGAAAGGATAGAGAAGAAAGGAAAAGGCAGGAACGGAAATATATATATATATATATATATATAATATATATATATATATATATATATATATATATATATATATATATATATATATATATATATATATATATATATATATATATATATATATATATATATATATATATATATATATATATATATATATATATATATATATATATATGCATTCCGATGCGGGAATCGAACCCACGACCATTGACTCCGTGGGCGGAGGGCCCCGCCACTGAGCCAATTGGTCGTCGTTTAATTTTAAAAAATGATCGTTTGACACTTACTTTATAAATAATGCAATCAAATATTTCTATTATTTTGAATTTCGGTAACTGTGACATTAATGTATTGGAACTTCGTGAAAAATAAAGAAATAAAACATTTTTATTTTGTAATATATTACTGTTTGTTTTGTTTTGTAAATTACGCAATGGATACATTCTAAAACAAGTCATTTTTTTTTATTCAAATGTTAATACATTTTTTATACACTTTGTTCATCTACTTAAGTAGATAACCTAAATTAATTAATAATTGAATATACAATTAATAAATCTTACTAAAATTCCATCATTCACGGTATCAGTAATTAAGAACGTGCGTTCCCTTAACATACGAAAAGCCATCTTGTTTTAAAATTAAAAAACTTACTTCAAACGTCTGCCTTCCTAATTTATATGATGGAAGAGGCTCTATCATAATTGTAAACATACATATATGTATATGTTTATGTAAGTATATACGTAATAGAATATCTTCCGGCATTGAGTTCGCCTTTGTACCAAAAATGTACATTAAAAATAAATAAATATTTTCTTTCTCCTGTATATGGGTGATTTATACGAAGCAAAGTATACATAGTAGGTGGGCTATTATTTCTATGGAAGTGAATGAAATTTTTAAAATGCTAATTGCTGCGGCACACTGTACGGCGCTCTGCAACACTTTCCTGTGGTACTAGCCTACTCCAATAGTGTTTCTCAACCGATACGACATTGGAATCTCTATAAAAGAAGCCTATACATTTCTCAAAGGCTGGCAACACTTCTGCAATACCTATGCACTGCGGATGTCTATGGGCGATGTTGAATGTTTATCATCAGGTGACACGTCTGCTTGTTTGCCTTTCAATTTAAAAAAAAATGCATTTGCTGAACATATTTTTTTATCTAAAAAATACTCAAGTAAATTGAATTATGTATATGTTGGGTATAGTAATTAAAAGATTAAAGTTTTTAAGTGTAAAATATTGCAATTGTAATTTTAATTTTGCGATCTAAATAAATTTATTTGAATTTTGAGTTAGAAACACTGGTTAAGAGACAATGATGACGTTTATTTGACGTTGTCTAGCAAAAATGGAAATTGCTAAATAATATTGAAATATGTGTATTTCCAAGCAAATTTTCTTGGAACAAAAGATCCAAATTCGTTATGTTTTTATTAAAGTTACATCATGATCTTAAGCTCATAAGTGCTTGCACTAGGCTATACAGGTCGTGTCTTTTAATAAGTATTTACCAATTAGGTCTTTTGAAAGCTTAAATTATACAATACAAACTTTAAAATTTACAGTTCAGCAAAAAAGTCCCACTATGATGTTCTCAACTTGCGTAGGAACTGTTCGGACAAAGAAATTAAAGAGGCGTTTATCAAGCTGAGTAAAGAGGTTAGTATGAACAAAGATTTTATGAATTCTGTAATATTTTACGAATCGTCTACATAGCTGTCATAGATAAAGGATTTTTGTATCCACTTTCCTTTGTATAAGAGATCTGAACTTTGTACAGTGTATTGATTAGATAATAATTTACATGTATATATTTAATTATATCACTTGTGATCTCATTTTCCATATATAAAATTAGCAACATCTAAATATATATTTTTTACAGATTATTTGATACAGTTTTATTTTTACTTTAAGTCTATATTAGACTTAAAATAAAAAAAAATTCTGTTTTATATGACTTTATTTTTTATAACTAAAGTCAAGCTCATCAGCTATTGAGTTATTATGGCTCACCATTCCAAGTGACTAAGCTCAAGACTGACTTGTTTTCCTCTGGCCTCTTGGGCTACTATTAACTCCTATCCAGCTGAGCTGTGTCTCAGAGAGGTGTAGCTATTATCAAGCTCCTGTTGTTTGCATTGTCATAATTTTTATATTTTAAAACATAAAACAAGGTTAGGTTTTCATAACTATGATCTAAATAAGTGAAAAAAGATACTTAACAAAGTAGTCAAAAAAAAATTACATTTATAAATGAACAAAGAAAAGAACAAATATACAATCTATTAATATATATAATATAATTCTAACAAATGACAACATAAATGATATTGTATACCCTTTATCATAAAAGGTGCTCAACATTATCAAGCTTTACATCCATATACATTAGCCTGCTTTGTAAACCTCATTATATCAGGTATAACCTCATATTATCAGGTATATATGATCCTATAGACACATCCACATTGAAAATGAAGCCTTCTCTGAATTGTTTTAGTGCAGAAATCTATGTTTCCAAAACCATCTGAAAATTTTCTCTGAGTGGGTGAATATAGGACACCAATGTTGCATACATACAATCATGCATGTTTCTCCTAGGGGTTAGCAGAGACCAAAGCCCTCTATCTGCTGTGTTCCCAGCACACTTTCTTTGTTTCATCCACACTCATCACTCTCTTTATACAAGCTTTAGAACTGGTAGAGCCATGCTGCAGACAAATACTTTGTCAAGAATGGCATATTATGTGTCTGTAGCATGAATGGGTCAGCTCACCTGGGGAAGTACCACACTCCTGCAGAAAACCGGCATCTGAGTATTAGCTTAGCTACCATGCTTCATTAGCTGAGTGGTTGAGTTCTGGGGGCCCAATCAGGTGACATTGTTGCCTTTCTATCCCATTAAAAAAAAAGCTTATTGGTTAATGGAACTTTTATCTGGCCTTTCACCAATGTTGTTAAAGATTTTAATACTCTTAGAATTAAATATATTTACAGTATCATCCAGATAAGAACAAAGATGCGAAAGCACAGGAAAAATTTGTGAAGATTGTGGATGCTTATAATGTATTGAGTAAGCCAGGCAGCAGAGCACAATATGATAACATAATAGAGGTGGAAATTCACAGTCCGTCATATTCTTATCCACCACATGTACCATACAAGTGAGAATAAGTAGTAATATATATTTTTTATGTTAAGTTTAAGAAATATATATAAAAGTTTATTCTATTTTTTGTATAATAGAGCGAGCAAATGATAAAGTAAGTCACATGACATCCGTAATGCTGGAGGCATCTCAGATGAGATGGCTGCCTTTTGTGAACATATGCATACACAGTTTTATGAGATAAAAAGGCACATGAGCTAGCGTGTTGCCTAAAGGAAACCAATTAGTGCTGCCCGTAGACATCTGCTACACCAGGGATGAGCAACACGCGGCCCGTTAAACATGTTTATCCGGCCCGCCAAGCATTACTAAAATTGAATTAATTTTATTGACATTCTCCAATCAATATATTTTTATAAAATTAATTATAATAAAATGGTAGTACATACTAAACCGAACCAAACTATTAATAAGTATTACTTTATGAGCAGCCCACCAAAAAATTTTAAAATTTAAATTGGCCCGTTGGTTAGAAAGGTTGCTCACCCCTGTGCTACACCATAGACATTGTGTTGTTGACCTTTGAAAAATGTAGGCTTCTTTTTTGTCATAATTTGGTATTTTTTCAAATGTGTATATATGCTTTATATTCAATGGTTTATTTATGTAAATTACTCTTACAAAACGTTGCTAATCTTCTATTTAAAAAAACAAGTTTAATTTTTATATAACTCATAACATAATAATTGTTTTTAACATTTCTTCTCTATGTATTACATTAATTTGAATAGTGTATTGGAAAGTTACAAAATTTATATATGTTTTTTCATATCACTTTAACAGTTTGCGCAAAAATCCAGATTATAATTTTTACTATGCACACAACACCAACATGAATAGAAAAGCTGATTCATATTATGGAGTGAAAGGAATAAAAAGGTTGCCAAACATTGCAATCATCTTGATATGTTTTGGAGTTACCTTTGTCGGGGTGTTATTACAAGTGATCGTAATCAGGTAAGAACACAAATCTTAGATCGAAAATTAACTCCATTAGAGGAAGTATAAGCAGGAAGAAGTTATTAGTAAATTGAATACAAGTATAAGTAGTGAAAAATATATGTAAACAATAATGTCCCATGATAGTAAGTGATCACTTTTATTCATGGGCATACACAACATCAAGAGTACTGCAGGTGTGTTGCCGAAGAGTCGGTTTTTGGTTGTCTTCCGTAGAGTCTACTATACCTGAAGATGCCTCGTGTTGGGGCGAAACACGTGTCGTTTACAAGACGGAAAAATGGTAATGTGTGTTTGGTGTTGTGTATGGTGGTAAGTTTTTTGGTTTAAGTTCCAAATAAATCCACTTAATCCAACAGAAAAACACATATTATTAATTTTCTGTTATTGTTTTGCTTGTCGCGGATCTTAGCTAAGTAAAACTTTTGACTGTCCATATAGTGATGGATTTCCGCAAAGTAACGCCTGACTCCATTAATAATCACTGTTTAATGTTGGCTTCGCTCAATGTTGAGAAGTGTTGCCACAATCCTCATGCTTAATGGACGGATTGGCTATTGCAGATAGAATTCGATTACTCAGGTAGTCTCTACTTCCCGTGTACTGATATATGCTTCTAGACTTACTGTGTACGACATCTACAAGACGTTATAATATTGATATCATTGAAATAACAGTTTATTATGTTTTTACTTATTGCTTAAGCTATTATTACTAATGGTAACTAATCTTACTATTTATTCATTACCGAGTGGAATTCATTGGTTCTTACAGTAACCACACCTTAGCTAAGTAACAGCCATTTCATGACTCGAATAATTGAAAATTGAGTTTCTGACTTTGATTTTCTCTCTTCTTATAACCATAATTTATATTTTGTCATAAATCTTTTTATGTGTCTATTTCTTAGTTTGAATAATGGGAAGAGAAGAAAAGTGATTGTTTAATAGGAAGGCTCTAGGATGGCTAGCTCTCAAATTCCTGTTCGATACTCACAGTGTAAGGAACAGGAATTTGAGAGCCAGCCAAATTCCTGTTCCATACTCACAAAGTAAGGAACAGGAATTTGAGAGCCAGCCAAATTCCTGTTCCATACTCACAGAGTAAGGAACAGGAATTTGAGAGCCATCCAAATTCCTGTTCCATACTCACAGAGTAAGGAACAGGAATTTGAGGGCCAGCCAAATTCCTGTTCCATACTCACAGAGTAAGGAACAGGAATTTGGCTGGCTAAATGAAACTACTAAACAAAAACCCAAAAATTAATTAATAAAAATTAGTTTCAACTGGGATCTGAATACATAGCAGTAAAATGTATAGAAGTCAGGGACACTAAGTCAGTTTGTAGAAAAATAGTAAATGCATCACAGTCAATATCACACTAGAAGAATACTTATTCTTCTAGTGTGATATAAAATTTTACACTATTTTCATGCTTAATTCCAGAATGTGTGTACAGTCAGAATTTGACCTAACTGAGATCTGCGAGAAGCAAACAAAAGCACATCAATAACAATGTGTGTTTACTAAATCTAGTAAAAGTAGAAATAACTAACCTAATTCTTACTTACTAAAACGGCCATCTACAACACTCCACCACCACACTGCTGTCACTAGCACCACTAGCATCACACACACACTGATACTTTACCACCATTTGCACGACGTGTGTTCCTCCTCAATATGAGGCATCTTCAGGTATAGTAGACTCTACGGAAGACTACGGTAAAGTGGAACATTTGCACGACATGTGTTTCTCCTCATTATGAGGCATCTTCAGGTATAGTAGACTCTACGGAAGACTACGGTAAAGTGGAACATTTGCACGACGTGTGTTTCTCCTCATTATGAGGCATCTTCAGGTATAGTGGACTCTACGGAAGACTACGGTAAAGTGGAACATTTGCACGACATGTGTTTCTCCTCATTATGAGGCATCTTCAGGTATAGTAGACTCTACGGAAGACTACGGTAAAGTGAAACATTTGCACGACATGTGTTTCTCCTCATTATGAGGCATCTTCAGGTATAGTGGACTCTACGGAAGACTACGGTAAAGTGGAACACTGCCACTTCATTTACTTTAGTAAAACACATTTCTTCTTTTCGTGCATATTAGCTAAGTAAAATTCTGACTGGCTAATAAGTAACTACTGACTTAATTCCAGAAGTTCATATTTTGCCCATCGACGGCAATTTCACGAAAAATCAATGAAGAACGCTGAAGAGTTGGAAAAAGTTCGCGCCTCGGCACAAAACAATAATAATGAGGTGATTTACTATTATTTACTATACATCCTTTTATAACAACGATTCGTAGTAAGTAGGGACTACTGTTTCACATGTTACACATGCATCACTAGGAATACTGCAGATGTGGTGTACGGAGAAACTTAATTTAAGTTTGTGTATACTGTTTCTTATATTATAATGTTAAAAAAAAATTAATATATTAGGTGTACAAATAAGTTTCCGCAGTTTTTTATAAAAAATTAGGAATTTATTGTAAAGGAAAAGTACATTACGTTTTATTCAAAGTATTTTCCATCATTTGCCACTACTTTTCCCCATCTTTCTGGCAACATTCGGATACCCCGTCGAAAAAACTCTTCATCTTTTGACGCTATCCACAAATCTACCCAATTTTTGGTGTCTTCATATGATGTGAAGCGCTGCTCAGACAGACCATGTGCCATCGACCGGAACAGGTGATAATCAGAAGGGGCTAAGTCTGGTGAATACGGCGGGTGGGGTAAAACTTCCCAGTTGAGTGTTTCCAAGTATGTTTTTACCGGCGCCGCAACATGTGGACGAGCATTATCGTGTAAAAGAATAATTTTGTCGTGTCTGGAGTAGTAATGGGCGCGTTTTTCCTTAAGTGCCCGACTCAATCTCATCAATTGTGTTCGGTAGAGAGCTCCAGTAATGGTTTCGCTTGGTTTCAGCAATTCATAATACACGACACCAAGCTGATCCCACCAAATACACAGCATGAGTTTTTTTCCATGAATATTCGGCTTAGCTGTCGATGTTGATGGTTCGCCGGGCTTAACCCATGACTTTCTCTTCTTTGGATTATCGTAGTGAATCCATTTTTCGTCACCAGTGACTATACGATGCAAAAAACTCTTTTTTTATTCCTGGCAAGCAGCATTTCACTCATGCATAATCGGCGTTCAACGTCTCTCGGCTTTAGTTCATATGGAACCCAATTTCCTTGTTTTTGAATCATTCCTAACGATTTTAAACGATGTGAAATTGCTTGTTGAGTCACTTGTAGAGTAAGTGCAAGTTCTTTTTGCGTTTGGGACGAATCTTCCTCCAATAGTACTTCTAATTCCATGTCTTCGTACACTTTCGGCCTTCCACTGCGTTCTTTGTCTTTAACGTCAAACTCACCGTTCTTAAACTTTTGAAACCATTCCTGACAACTTCTCTCACTTAAAGCAGCTTCACCATATGCTTCTAGAAGCAATCGATGCGCCTCAGCTGCAGATTTTTTCACATTAAAGAAGTAAATCAAAAGTTCCCGCAAATGATGCTTATTCGGAATAAAACTTGACATTTTTGCACGAAAAAAATTACGTGATGCTGATACGGAATCACTAGTACTTTAAGGTTATGGTGTTGCCAGATGACTAAACTTGGGATATTACGTTTTACATCTGACAATTTCTCCATAACCTTCTGGTGGGGCCATCTTTTGACAAACCGCGGAAACTTATTTGTACACCTAATATAATAATAAAATATCAATTTAAATAAGAACAAGTCAACGAATCAAGACAACAAAGTACGTTCTGACTTCGTTAAAAGAATATTACTTGTATACCATTATTTTTTACCGCTTCTATCATGGGGAGTGCTCCGAGGAATTGTTTGGAATAATTCCCGCCGCCGAATTCCACAACCGCACGACTCGCCGTAAAGGAAAATTTCATCCCCACCATCTGGATGAGTGGCGATCTACTACGGTGCGTTACTCTCGTAACTTCTTTCCACACACCACCAGTTTGTGGAACCAGCTACCCTCGGCGGTCTTTCCGAACCGTTACGACATTGGAACCTTCAAAAAACAAGCCTATACATACTTAAAAGGCCGGCAACGCTTCCGCGACTCCTGCGGTGTCGCGGTTGTCCATGGGCGGCGTTGATTGCTTTCCATCAGTCGACACGCTTGCTCGTTTGCCCTCCTATCCCATAAAAAAAATCATCCTAACAATTACTTAATTTTCTTCTTCTTTCTTAGTTGTGTTCTGGCGTGTACAAGTTGCTTAAATGCTGCAATGTGCTATTAGTGAAGTAGATTTACAGGGAACTAAATCCTACCGAAAAACGGCCGTCGGTAACATTCCACCTCCCAATCACTATCCACAACACCAAACACACACCACCATTTTTCCACCTTGCAAACGACACGTATTTTGCTTCAATACGAGGCATCATCGAGGTATAGTAGACTACAGAAGACAACCGTTAAGACTTAAAAAAGTGGTAGGGTGTTTGATTTAGTGGATAATGGTTGGTAGGTGGAGAGTTGCTGACGGCCGTTTTTCAATAAGATTTAGTTTAAGTTCCCCGTAAATCCACTTCATCCAGTAGAAAAACCCATTATTATTTTTCTGTTTTTGTTTGCTTGTCGCGGATGTTGGCTAAGTAATAGTTCTAACTGTCCACATAGTAACGGATTTCTGCAAAGTAACGCCTGACTCTATTAATCACACCTACCTCGATCTGTTTATGACACACAATGGTATTCAGCTGTTTGTATAATCAAGCTGTTTTCAATTTTCAGGCACAAACGCGCATTCTCCTAGACAAAATAGTTGCAGCAGCAAACCCAACGGTGGCAACCGCATCCCTCGGTCAGACGCTGGCCGACGAGAAAAAGTGACGATTTCTACTTCTTATCGTAATTATTTTAGTAGTTCCAATTGAATCCTATAGTAATTCGTCCTGTATTTGTACAAACTTTAGAAAAAATTGTAAACCCATAGGAAAAAGATAGACTGATTTAGAGTCATAGTGTCTGAGTGTGAGTTCTTCTTTTTCAGCGTGTGTTTTGCCCACTGCATGGTATTTTTTTTTTCACAGCCCATATATGTCCCAAGGTTGAGCACGGGCCTCCAATTTTATGGAAGATCGGACGTTAACCCACCACGCTTGTCCAATGCGGATTGGCGGGGTTACCAGACTCAGAATAAATATCTGTAGGCCATACAAAATATTTTTCTGATGTGGGTATCGAACCAGCGACCATTGACTCCATGGGCGGGGCCCACGCCACTTAGCCAATTAGTTGTCTAGCCTGCATAGCATACGCCTCTCTAATTTGTTTTTACTCTGTTCTCTCTCTCTGGTCTTTCTTATCCAGAATGTTCCGGTTTTTAGGCGAAGTTTTTATATCATCAGACATTCTAGCTGGTGGTCTGCCTAAGCTTCCTCTCCTGGTTATAGAGAGTAAAACGAAAGTCTCAAAAAGAGATTGATTTAGTCATACTTTTGTTCGATATTTGTAATTTTTGTAAACGATAGTTCACAATACTAAAAAAAATCCTTTATAGAAGACCGACTTTTTCTACTACTGTACTATTTCAGTGACCTTGTAAACTTACTAAGTTTACAAGGTCACTGAAATAGTACAGTCCCAGTATCAATACACAATAGCCCAGATCCCCCTCGCTGCCCTTGGCAGTGATTACTTATCATGCCTTGCCACCCACTTGTATAGCTTCAATAACGTGACGTATTTTGTATGCTAAACAGTCATACGTCTGTATAATGCTTTTATCTTTCCTTTGATGTTCTGTTAAAGAAGACTTGTAATTTTTCTAGAATTCTAAGCTAATAATGCTTGTACTAGAAAAATATGGTTCAATCAATAGTCCATTGTAAAATGTGAACCCACAACCTCGGATTGTAAATGCAATCCTTACTCAGCGTGTAACTTTCACTAACAAAGTAGTAACTTTTACTACTATAACATATTAACTAAAACGCTTGGTAACTATAATGCATTTATTAAGAAATAAAATTCATATCTGTTTCGCGTATACATATATACAAATACATACACACACACACTCTCATACACACACACACATACATACACACACACACACACACACACACACACTCATACACACACATACACACACACATACACTCATACACACACATACTCTTAAAAACACACACACATACTATTATGCATTTTTTATAGGATATGTGGAGATAGTTATCATGGGATGGTATGTGACGCCACTGGCCCTAATTTTAATCTCCCGCATATTGGGTGTCTGGTGACAGAATAATGTTTTCAACCTTAACTACTTTCAAACGAGGAATATTCCACCTATAACCTAATATAACTATGGTCTAATATTCCTTGTTTGAATGTTGTAGTTAAGGGTGATTGTCTAATTCTGCCATGGGACACCTATATCTGGCGGGAAGGCAGTGTTTGAAAACCAGTTGCTATATATCTATCCTTATCTACTGTAAGCGAGGCTGAGTCACTTCTATTTGGTCATTATTTTATTTCAATGCAATGAATGTATTATTATTGTTAACGAAAATATAAAATTGTTGTCTTTAGCATAAATGTGCTGGTTCCTTTGAAGAAAACATACTCCCTAAAAAGGGACTTCGTAGTAGTTTTACTGAGGCGATTTTCCAAATCGTTTCTCCATGGTAGATCTTATTAGCATACTTTCTTGCTCTCAATTATTCTACATTTTTCCCCATAGACAAGAAACGCGTCTACATTTCCTTTGGTGTTGCAGATGTCTGTGGACGGCGGTGGTCATTTACCATCAGATGACACACTTGGTAATCCATCGTGTATCATCGGACACACACACAGAGAGAGAGAGAGAGAAAGAGATATGCACATAGAGAGGGACGACCTCTCAGTGTGATCTCCGATAGCAAAATCACGTCTATCTTTTTTCCTTGTAGAGAAATTTGTAAATGTTTGTAAAATATTAATAGCACTGTACCACTAGATAGTTCTATGGATATCTACCTCAATTTTTTGTAAAAAAGTTAAAAGAAGCGTTTTACCTACACAGTAAAATAAATATTAACTTAGCTAACTTGAAGTTTACTAATTTGAGACATATTTGTTTTGACGTAGTAGTGGAAAATGACCATCTTTACATTGATACGTTTCTAATATATATTTTTGTTCATAAAAAAATAGAAATATTGTTTCATACAAATACAAACGAGATTGCTGTAGAAAATGGAGTAAAAAAGTGTATAAAAATAGTAAAAGGTGTAAAAATGGGGTAAAAAGTATAAAAAAATAGTACAACATATGAGATCATACGTGGTCAGATCGCTTTTCTCTCACTATAGAATGTAAATTTTATTTATTTGTACCTAAATTATATAGATTCGGTCCTTTTCATTTTATGTAAAATTGTTTCGCTTTAGTTGAGATTATTGTTATTAAAAATTTTATAATACAGTCTTAATAAAAATAATTTACATTTAATAATTTACAAATATGTAGAGGTATTAACTCTCACAGTGAATTAAAACTTTTAAAATACTAACAATTTCAAATAAAAGTAAAGAATATTTTATGTAACTGAGCAGCATTTTTAAAATAAACAATTGTTCATTGTGGGAAACAAGACGCCAATGAAACAACAATAAGGCTAAGTGGAGGGAGTGAGCGAGAAAGACAGTTGACTAAGGTTATGGTTATTAATGGAGTCAGGCGTTACTTTGCGGAAATCCATCACTATATTACTATATAGTCAAAAGTTTTACTTAGCTAAGATCCGCGACAAGCAAAACAATAACAGAAAATTAATAATGTGTGTTTTTCCGTTGGGTTTAGTGGATTATTTGGAACTTTAAACCAAAAACTTACCGAAAATCGGCCATCAACTCTCCACCCACCAACCACTATACACAACGCCAAACACACACTATCACTTTTCCATCTTGTACACGACACGTGTTTCGCCCCAACACGAGGCATCTTCAGGTATAGTAGACTCTACGGAAGACAACCGAAAAGTGACTTTTCGGTTGTCTTCCGTAGAGTCTACTATACCTGAAGATGCCTCGTGTTGGGGCGAAACACGTGTCGTGTACAAGATGGAAAAGTGATAGTGTGTGTTTGGCGTTGTGTATAGTGGTTGGTGGGTGGAGAGTTGATGGCCGATTTTCGGTAAGTTTTTGGTTTAAAGTTCCAAATAATCCACTAAACCCAACGGAAAAACACACATTATTAATTTTCTGTTATTGTTTTGCTTGTCGCGGATCTTAGCTAAGTAAAACTTTTGACTATATAGTAATAAGGTTATGGTTGTTCGGTGGCAGAATTAGTTTTTCAAATTTACTACTTTCAAACAAGGAATATTCGGCTTAAAATCATATACAAATTAAATCGAATATTCCTTGTCTGAACATAGTACTTAGGAATAATAACCTACTTCTGTCACCGTGCATCCCATAGAAAGAGAAGGAGATAAACGGAGGGGAATGAAAGTATAGAATATTTTATGTAACTGAGCAGCATTTTTAAAATAAACAATTGTTCATTGTGGGAAACAAGACGCCAATGAAACAACAATAAGGCCAAGTGGAGGGAGTGAGCGAGAAAGACAGTTGACTAAGGTGATGGGTGTCCGGTGGCAGAGTTAGGTTTTCGACTAAAACGTTTACTACTTTCAAACAAGGAATATTCGGTTTAAAATCATATACAAATTAAGTCGAATATTCCTTGTCTGAACATTGTACTTAGGAATAATAACCTACTTCTGCATCGTGCATCCTATAGAAAGAGAAGTAGAGCTTAACGGAGGCGAATGAAGGTGGTTTGTCTCAAATTAGTAAGTTTTAAATAGCAATCGTGGATTTAATAACAAATTATACTTGTTGTATTAGTAAATACAAAAATGTTGTGTAATTTTGTTGATGATTTTTTGAATAACGTATTGAAATTATTGTAAAAATGTATACACAGATATGTAGTTATATTATTTGTGTAAATAAATATACATTGTTTTCCTATCTATATTCCTTAGTTTTATTTAGTAACTCAAACTGGTTTTGTAATTTCATACAAAAATTCGATTCACATTAAATTAAAATTTTATAATTTTTTTTTTAATTCTACAACTTCCATATTATTAGTGTACGCAGGTTCCGGAAACAAAGCTGACGGTAGTCGGTACCACAGGGTGGTGGTGGAGGAAGAGGTTCAGGGAAAAATGCACCATAGCATTCATTAGATGGTGGGGATGGAAGTTTTCATTTATGGCGAGTTGTGTGTTAGTGGAATTCAGCGGCCGGAATAATTCCGAATAATTCCTCGGATCACTCTCCATTCCTCTCTTTATTTCGTATCCAAATATTTCTCAGTATTGGGTCCGGGATCTCCCGATTTCTATGGGTACCGGTATGACCTCACCACGCTTGGGTAGTGGTGGAATTCCGCAGCCGGATTTATTCCGAACAAATTCTAAGAGAAATTAAAACTCCCCTTGGTAAAATCGATAAATAAATCATGTAGCATATCGATGCAAGGTGATATACTCGGTGAACTAAAAAAATCGATAAATAAATCGTATAGCATATCGATGCAAGGTAATATACTCGGTGAACTAATATTTCGTATTTGTTCACGTAGCGCAGTGGACTATGGACAAATGCTGCATAATAAGGAAAGGTAACTTGCTGGTAGGAAAAGCCTATACCCGGTGTTTCACCAGCGTTCTGCGTGTACTCTCTTACGGTGCTGAAACGTGGACAATGACGTTCCATCACAAGCTTCTGATTCTACAATAATTCGGAGATTCGTAGAGATCAACTTATCATCAAGATGATCAGTAGGATGCTGGTGTGGTAGCTGTGTAAGGGTCCGTTCACACGGACCGGCTCGGAGAGGAAAGTCAGATTTTGATCGCAATTGATAAAGTCTTGAATGATTGAAACAAGGTTTATTTTTGCACTTCACTCTTAGTGTGAAACAATAAGAGAAGCCGGCCGGCTGCCTCTGATGAGGTTTATTGGCTCCGATTGTGTGGTCTTTCGCGCTCGCGCAGCCGGCCGGTTCTAATTGCTATGCTTTCTAAAAATCAGTGCTCTTCCAGCCGATCTATTTGAAACGTCTTGGTCGACTCCAGTCAGTTCCAAGCGTATAATCCGCGCAGGTCTGCATGAAGAGAATGAGCACTGTCCGATGCTCTCAAGGCCGGTATGCGTGAACGGACCCTAAGTCGGAAACTTGTTTTTCAGAAGGTCACGTGCTGAATTAGGATCAGAAGAGGGTCCACAATCTGACGTGTCGTACAAAGAGGCGATCAAAAATTTAGTGTTATACTTATCAACATAGGGGCAGCCGCTAACGTAAGTTTGAAGTGTGCAGGTTCCTCGTTTGGAATTTAATAAAAATACATATTTAAATCAAAATTATTTATTCACTATTTACTTTCAATATATTCATTATTGAGTAATATAACTTTTATTTGTTAAAATATAGTTAATAATTATATATTTTAAATTAATTGTAATTTGAAATATCGCAATCCCTCGAAACTTCTTTCCACGCACCACCACTCCGTGGAACTCTGTGTGTCTTTCCGAACCGATACGACATTGGCAAGCCTTCAAAAAACAAGCCTATACATACCTAAAAAGCCAGCAACGCTTCCGCGACTCCTGCGTTGTAGCGGTTGTTTATGGGCGGCGTTGATTATTTTCCATTAGGCGACACGCTTGCTCGTTTGCCCACCTATCCCATAAAAAAAAATATCGTTTGACCTAAAAAGTGGTGATGGCTTATCAAATATTTTCACGTTGAAAATAACGTTATAATTATTTTTTGATCACGATAACATATGTCTTAAAGCTTCTCCAGAAGCCGATAATGCCGGCCACGCATTTGAGTCGACTCCGGCGTTGTCGACGCCTTTGGATGATCTTTCGATGATGATGTCACTTGGTGGCAAAGGCACGCTTTGCTATAGAATAAATAGGTCGAACCGAATAAGGAACAGCTTCGTCCGCTTCGTGATTGTGTAAAACATTCAACAAATATGAGTGTGTATCCCTTTTTTATGGCCTTATGCCCTTCTTTATGGCGAATTCGTCTACTCGCCGTTGCTAGCCAGTGGTGAAGCTGGTGAAAAATTGGAGGGAACCGCTTCCTCGCTGAATAAAAAAGACCTCTAATCTAGCTAGGCCAAGCGAGCGCGAATCAAGTGCTAGTATGGAGCAGCCTTTAAAAATACAACAAATATTTTGATTTAGTCGAAAATATAGGGTCGCAAATTTGGATGAATAAATAATATCCCCTGGCCACCCATGTCACTGGATCTCACCCATATGGGATTTGTCTGTGGGGGAACCTCAAAAACAAAGCCCAAACAAAGACCATCTCAGCACTAAAAGAAAATATCTGCTAGGTTAACGGCATCCCGTAGTCACTAAATACTGTGGCTAGATTTCAAGTGTTCTCAGTGTGGCCACACCCACATTTAGATGAAATAATTGAAAAAAAAAAGATTAAACCCGCACTTTTCTTCTCCATAAAAGCTATTGAATTTAATTTATATCCTTTGTAGTTTTTTTATTATTTGTTTAAATATAATCCAGATACAATCAGACATATTATAGGATGTCCGTGGCTGACGTGGTATTTACTTGTCGAATAATACTTTGATATAAACTCTGTCTTCTTCATGAGGTGGTTCAGGTACAATAAGGGGTTCATCATTCATTTTAACGTCTTTGTATGAAGCTCTGTATACACATGTGTAGCCGAGCCTCTCTGCGGACATTGCCGAGTAGGCGCTTGACGTGTCCAAACGCATAAGTCGAATCCCCCTTTGCTCTGTGGCTTTCCTGTAAGACGATTTTTTTTATATGATTCAGGATTTTATAAATTTTAGGATCTGAAATATATATTGGAATTATATACTCAAATTGTTGGAGAAGGTGAATGTTAGAGTCGAGACTGCGTCTTGGAAAATGTATGGATGCACCCCGTGTTCGACATTCCGTGGAGAACGCTTTGCAGAGACTGACGGAATGACTAGCATTTTTTTTATAATCAGTACAATTTTCAGCCGTATTCTATAGTTGGTTTTATACATTTTAAAATAGATTGTCATATATTGTTTGTTATATCATTGGTTGCTATGCAACGCTTTGTTATTAAAAATTCTATTCGGAATTTGGCTAGGGTATGGGAGAGGCTTATGGCTAAGAAAGGTATCTGAGCGACTTCGCCATCGAGCTTACTTGAAAGCCTGGGACGTGGATCAGCATTATCAAACGACATCGCTTCTGTCCTCCGCCTAGTGTAGTCCTACACCATGAACGGTAATTTATCACTATTTAACCGCCTCTGAGATTTATTATAAGATATAGCACGTATTAATTGTAAGGGTTAAAATCTTCATAGTAGGATTTTAAACACATGAATTCTATATTCATATTTGCCCTGATAATAATATAATAAATATCTTTATATTCCGAATTTTACACGTTACAGGATTTTAGCTCGCATAATGGGATTTCCCGTGTTGTGGGAAACTAGGCTCTTCCCTCAGTTATTAGGACAATGGAAAATACAAACATCAAAAATGTACAAAAAGAAATTAAAGATTGAAAAACACAATAATGATGACAAAATTATCGAACGTGAATAAATTTAGATAAAAAATAATTACAGATACAAAACCCGTGTATGTTTGTATGTCTCTAAGCATGTTGTAGTATGTCCATCTTTTCTAGATACCTCTATGTAATTTAAAGTGGTAGAGCCACGCTGCAGACGAATACTTACTTGCCTGCCGCGCTTCGTACGGTAAGCGGCCGAGTTCCGGAGGCTCAACAACCTGCCCCCTCCCTCTACCCCACCCCCCTCCCATCCCCATTTCCATAATGACACTTTCCTTAAAGGTCGGCAACGCTTCGCGCTGCGGATGTCTGTGGGCGGCGTTGATTGCTTTCCATCAGGTGACACGCCTGCTCGTTTGCCTTTCTATCCCATCAAAAAAGTATACTTGATATTCAACTATATAATTTCTAAATGTGTCAACCAATTTTAAAATTAATTTAAAACTGCTTACTCTGTTTCGCTCACTAACAAATTCATGATTCCCCGTCTCCTCCATTTGGGGTCAGTGGCAGCGACCTTCACTTCAACTGCAACCTGGTCGTGGGGAAACCTCTCCCATAGGTGGGCACCCTCTTCCCGCCGCGATAGAATGTAAAGTATCTTTTGAAATTTGGAATTTTGGCATTTTCGTGCTTGGCTGAGTACATCCGTGCCATCGTCCGGCTAAAAAAGAAGTAACATAAAAAAAAATTAAAGTCAATTAAATTTAATTAATGCATTAATATTTGAAAAAACAAAAACTGTATTAACGTCTAAAATGTCTTAAAATCTCACTACACGTTTAAAAAAAATGTATTTGAACTTGAGTGGATGAACAAAAACTATTTTATTAATCATTGAAAATTTGAACAAGATACATAGGGAGAGTGTGAACTAATAGTCTTCTTCTATGAGTGCCTCTCCGACTTGCGAAGGTTGGCAGCCAATTCAGCACAACTTTCTCCCTCCTACGCAAGATGGAGCAGTTCTGGAGCACTTGCTATCCCGGTCCACTCCCTGATATTACTTAGTCAAGACTTTCTTTTTCGACCAACTTGTCTTTTGCCCGCGATTTTCCCCATCATGATCAGTTGCAGCAATTTGTACCAAACATGTCTCATGATATGACCCAGGTAAGCAACTTTTCTACCTTTGACGGTCTGTAAAACTTCACGTTTTTGCTTGACTTGTCGAAGAAAATCGTCATTTGCCACCCTTTGAGTTTAGCTGATGAACAGCTGAACTAATAGTAGACTTACTTCTTTTAGTGGACACACACCGCTTATAGTCACGCCAACTATTGTATTATTTTCGTCAATTGCTTTAAACGACAGCCCTTCTAACATTGAATGTGTGCAGTAGTCTTCTAGCTCGGGACATGGGTCGTTCTCCGATTTGCAAAGACCGACCGCTTTGTTTAACGGTTCGTCTATGAAAAATGTTCTGAAAATTTCGTATATATTTTTTTTAAACAATAAATCAATAAATGATTTAGAAGCAGATTGATACTTCTCGAGAGTATTCTTTTGTATAGGAATTCTATTTTATTTTATTTTATTTATTAGGCACAAAACCAAGTTACAGTCTTGAAGAATACGATATAATATAATTTTAACATCGCCCGGACTATAACTCTTTAAATTTGCACACAGTATGGCTACATTTTGACAATAGGGTTACTTATGTAATAATGAAATATTATAACATTGAATAGATAAAATTAAATTAAAAAAATAAATAAATAAGAATTATAACAAAAAGAAGAATAACAATAATTTTGTGATCTATCGGCTGCCAAAGATATCACGGAGTGATCGCTTTAATAATTTAAGTAATGAAAATATCAAACGTTTCTGTACCGTGGTCAATTGGGTTGTCAGGTGGGCTTCTGCTTCTGTATAAGACCTTGCTGTGACCCATATTGACATACGGCTCGGAGTGTTAGGTGCTGATTTAAGAAGACGAAAAATCTCTGCTGACCTTTGAGAGAAAAATTTTAACGTATCTTTGGTGCTGTGTTGGAAAATGAGCGATGGCGTACACTTTACAACCACGAGCTATATGAGCTGAACAATGAGCAGAACGTCATCAAAACCATTAAAATTGTACGCCATCGCTGGGCTGGGCACGCTTACTCGACAGCAAACCATAAGGTCGTAGAAACCGCGGAAAGCCTAAATTCAGATGGCTAGTAATCGTGGACAACTTAAAGGTAATCGGTGTGAGGGGCTGGAGAGAAAAAGCTAAACTAAGTTTCGACTGGAAAAAATTATTGATACAGGCTAAGGCTATAGATTGTCTACAAAAAAAAAACAGCAAATTCATAAAAAGTAATTATGTAACAGTTACACTGCTTGTTAATTGTGATAATGCAAAACGACCATTGTGACACACTAACGGAAAGAGCTCGTTTGCTCTACGTATTTGTGTTTATGAGCCGTCATATAAATTACATTATATGTAATTAAAAACCGAGTTGTCAACCATTTCGCAGTGGGAAAGTAAAGCGCGCGCAGTCTTCAGCATTTGGGGCAAACACTTTTGTCTTAAAAACGCCAGCGGGTTACTCCAGCCACCCGTCGTGTATAGGTGACATCTTGGGGCCAGTGACTATAGTCACCTATTGTGGTGTATGGGTGACATCTTGTAGTCGGTGATTATAGTCAACCGTCGCGTATAGTTCAAATCTTGTGGCAGGTGACTATAGTCACCCATCGTGTATAAGTGACATCTTGTGGTCGGTGACTATAGTCAACCGTTGTGTATAGATGGCATCTCGTGGCCGGTGACTATAGTCACCCGTAGATACATAAGGGTTAATAAGTGTCGTTTTTCACCTTCTCAGCAGTGTCATAACTTCGTCGACGTCTGTTTCCCGTATTGGCGCTATCTTGTATCCAAGATCTTGCAACATGGCTGGTTATTATCATCTACGGAAAGAAGACTATCTGTATCTGATTTCGTTGTCAATTAAGATGTTTTTTTTATATTCCAAAACTAAGCTGGTATACTTTAATACGTGCATAATACCTGTATAGGTACGCATATGACAAACCTGGACGGTCACTAAAGCCTAAAACAAACTTAACAAAAGGCAATGGAAAGGAGAATACACACTCCCACTCTTCCACAATGTACACGACACGTTAAGGCGACTTAACGTTTGCCTATAGACATAGAGTCTGCTATACCTGATGATGCTTCTTCGGCACTTTGGATGTCAATAGGTGGCGTTGATTACTCTCCATCAGGTAGCACGCTCGCTCATTTGCCTTCATATGTCATAAAAAAGGAAACAAATGGAAATGGGCAGGTCATACTATTATAGGAAACGAAAAATGAAGCTACAATAAACTGATTTAGAGGGGATATGCATAGGACAAGAGGAAAGCCATCTATAAGATGGGTCGATGAAAAAAGGTATTCACGGGAATAATTAGAGAATCTCCATTCTATAATGGAAACTACATAGCAAGAACTTGGAATAGTTGACAAGAGTTTTTGCAATATTAAAATATTACTAGTCTTTTTCTTAAAATGAAACTGCTTTGCCATGCTTTACAAGTAATAATTTATGGGTTAGAGTAAAACTCGTTTTGCGTTATTCATTATTGGCGTAGTAGGTAGGTATCATATGTCTATCTATCTATCTACACAAATGACGTAATTATACAGATAAAAAATCTTAATATCTTATACATAGTAAACAAATGAATTTATATAATATAAAAACAACTGTGTTGTTTATGATAACCTCATAATATATATATATATATATATATATATATATATATATATATATATATATATATATATATATATATATATATATATATATATATATATATATACATATATATATATATATATATATATATATATATATATATATATATATATATATATATTATGTAAATCATTTTTTTCTCTTTGATGGCAATTATTACTATTATGCCAGTGTCACATACAATAATATTAAATCTTTTGAATTGTAACAAGTCAGCTTGTCACGTTACGTTTCGACAAAATAAATGGTGGTTATTTGACCAAAATCTTCTATGGTCTTTTTCAGTCATCTTAAAAAGTCATAATACATCTATTTATTTCATATCACTCCACTTACACGCCTTAATCTAACTATATTGTATAATACGTCACCACAAACAATATAACAGAAAATAAGATTATGAAAATGGAATAAAAAACACGTCACTAATGTAAGTTGGCGGGAAAAGTCCATTGCGTCATTTATAATCAAAATACACGTGGAGTAAAGAAAAAAAAAAGCGATTGCCAGTGTCATTAAAAAAAAATATATTTAAATTAAAAATCAATTATTGTAACTTACGTGTATTCGTGTGTAGATATTATCTGTGTTATATTAATATGAGACTGGCACTTTTGGATTAATATTTAAAATGTTTAAGATAACGTCTATATTTACGTTTGGCACGTGGAAGACATGTCAGTGTTTTGAACGTCGATATGCGTATGTATGCGCGCGGCCTGTTTACAATATAACGGTGAAGATAAAATTAGTTACGTACCAGTTTGTGTTAAGGTGACGAGTGACTAATACGTATTTTTCGTTCCCTTTTCACTATGTTTATATACATATATTGCGTGTGGCTTTGCTGGCACGTGTGATTTTAAGGCCCCACACAAATTTTTTATTAATATTTTTTTATGCTATGTTATTACTTCATATGGGAGCGATGTGGAATAAAAGATGTCGTGACAAAATTTGAGAAAGGGATGCTTGGATGTTTTGGACGTATAGAGAGGATGGATGAAAAATGACTAATAAAAAAAATTTATGTTGCGGGTGTGGATGGAAGGGTCGGTTGGGGAAGAGCAAGGTGATCTTTGTAATGGATTTCCACAAAGTAACTCCTGGTATTAGACACTACAATTAAAGATGGATGGTCAAACTTACTTTGCTAAGATTAAGCTTTGCAAAGTAAGTTTGTCTTTCTATCTTTGTAATGGATTTCTGCAAATTAACGCCTGTTATTAGATACTCTACAAATAAACATGGACAGTCCGATTTTCTTTCCTAAGATTTAGCTTAGCAAAGTAAGTTTAACTATCCATCTTTGTAATGGATATCTGCAAAGTAACGCGTGGTATTAGACACTCTACAAATAAAAATGGACAGTCCAATTGACCTATCTAAGATTAAGTTTAGCAAAGTAAGTTTGACTATCCATCTTTGTAATGAATGTCTACAAAGTAACGCGTGGTATTAGACACTCTACAAATAAAAATGGACAGTCCAATTGACCTTTCTAAGATTAAGTTTAGCAAAGTAAGTTTGACTATCCATCTTTGTAATGGATGTCTGAAAAGTAACGCGTGGTATTAGATACTCTACAAATAAAAATAGACAATCCAATTTACTTTCCTAAGATTAAGCTTGGCAAAGTAAGTTTGTCCGTCTATCTTTGTAATGGATTTCCGCAAAGTAACGCCTGACTCCATCAATTAACGCTACAAATATAAATGATTTAACAACAATGAATAGTTGTCTATCATTTGCCCTTAAATGTTCTTATCTTTTGTGGTTTTTTGCCAACTTTATCTATCGGATGTTGGTTTCATATCTTGTATAGTTTAGTGACATATAAGATTCTGTTTTCTTTTTTCCGCACCAAAGCCTGTCATATTTATCACGCATTATGATCCGTTAATATTGCGTTTTATTCTCAATTTTAAGTGACCTAAAATCAATCTCTTTCACCTTCTTTAACCTTTCTTTGCATGATAAAAAATATATCGTGAAATATCGTGTATAATCGTAATCGTATCGTGTATAATATCGAATATAATAATCGTGATTAAAAAAAGGCTGCGAATAAAGATCAGATTATATCTACTATAGTGTTTTATTATTATTTTATGACGATCAAGTCAGCGTTTTTCCAGAAACTTCTTTCCACGCAACACTACTCTGTGGAAACAGCTATCTCGAAAGGTGTTTCTACCATCCACAGACAAAAAGCTTTATTACTATTATTCAAAGTTATTTATATATTTAAAAATCTATAATTCCAATTTATTTTGTAAAACTACACTGGTGAACTATTTGATATATAATTATACTATCTGTTCTCACGGGTGTCAAACTAGGACGGTCACTAAAGCCTAAAAGAAACTTGAAATATACGAATTGGCAATGGAAAGGAGCATGATAGGGAAAAAATTGTCACATATAAGTAATAAAAACAACCATAAAATAACAAACCAAATCGAAGGATATTACTAAAGCAATAAGACTTTATTCCACGCACCACGACCCTGTGGAATCAGCTATCTTCAAAGGTATGCCCGAACTGACACAACGTTGGGCCCTTCAAAAATAAAAACAACATTTGGTTCCATAAACTTTATTCATTTTAAACTAAAACATTTCATTGTTAAATAGAAATATAACTATATAATTGATCAAATCACATCGAAATTGACTCAGCCCTAAAGCTTTATTTAATTTGGAATGATAACTAATATATATATATTAACATGAATAACTTAAAGGAACTAAAGAACAAGTAACTAAATATAGGAATCCAAAACTATTTTCGCCTAAGCAAAAAACATTTTCACGTATTGCTCACTTATATTGACTAGGCGTCAAATTAATTTGTGTTCTTAGGAACAAAATTGCCAGAATACAAGATATAATAACATTTCTAAAACAACAAAGGTACATGTGACGAATTGTATACAAGAGGATTTACATATATATTAATTTTTAAGATGTTTTATGTTTTTTTTGTACATATTATTAACAATAAGATCGTATATATATAAACTCAACAGCTCATTTCTTGTAACTCCAGAATATTTTAAAATGGTGGCACATGAAAATTCCTGCAACAAATGGTCAGTATCAGGAAAATACAGTATCAGTATCAGGAAAGTATCAGGCTCAGTGGCGGGGCCCGCCGCCCGCGCAGTCAATGGTCGCGGGTTCGATCCCCGTATCGGAATAAATATATGTACGGATTGCAAATATTTATGCCTGGTAACCCCGCAAATTCGCATTGGACAAACGTGGTGGGTTAACGTCCATTCCTCCAGAAATGGAGAGGCCCGTTCTCAGCAGTGGGACATATATGGGCTGTTAAAAAAATGCAATATAAAGTTGTAGATTATTTACAGAATGCACATTCCCACACAAAATCTTACAATATAAATGTGCAAAGTGTATCCTATTATTTACGTTGCATTGTTAACACTGTGGATATAGTTTTAAACGACGAAGAAACAGGTATCTAGAGAATTAAATATATCTTATCTCTGCTATTAAATGCAGACGTATCTAAACATACAAAAATAACTACATCGTAAATATGATATAGAGATAATATTATTCTTTCGCACACTAAATATAATTTTAATTAGTTAAACTCTAATTATACGGTCTAACTCTAACTATAAGATCGCTATCTTCTCAACCTGTTCATATAATATTCGGTTAATTTTATCTTAGTTATGTAAATAAATAAAATTAATTGATTTGTAAATTAAATTGAAAAAAAAAATGTGAGGACATTCAAAAGTTTTACTTAGGTAAGAACCGCGACAAGCAAAACAATAGAGAAGACAACCGAAAAGCTTTTTGGTTGTCTTCCGTAGAGTCTACTATACCTGAATATGCCTCGTGTTGGGGTGAAACACGTGTCGTTTACAAGATGGAAAAGTGGTAATGTGTGTTTGGTGTTGTGTGTAGTGGTTGGTGGGTGGAGAATTGATGGCCGATTTTCAGTAAGTTTTTGGTTTAAGTTCCAAATAAATCCACTTCATTCAGCAGAAAAACACACATTATTAATTTTCTGTTATTGTTTTGCTTACATATATATGACCTACCACGCTTATCCAATGCGGTTCGCAGTAACCAGATTCGCAATACCTATAGGCCGTACATATATTTATTTCGATGCGAGGATCGCACCCTAAAGAAAAAAATTCAGGGGGGTGAGATTAGGGAAGAAATCGCGAAGATGCTCTATCGTCTCTCTAGCAGTCTAATGAGTGGCGCCATCTTGTTGAAACCATGTGCGTGCGTGAAGGCAGGATGGAATACTGCCTTCGGGCACACAAATATATATGTATTTATATTGTCAGGAGTTATAATTTATCAAATAATAACTTACTTTTACAATTCTTTGATATACACTTTAGCCTCTAGATGTGGTGGATTTGGATGAGGTGCGTAGGGCAGATCTTCATAATATAGGCTATATATACTCCTGAAAAAAATTATATCATGTATATAAATAATAAATTTATTACGATCGTCGAGTTTTAGAGCATTTTCTTCTATTTCGTGGTCGAAATTTCATCGCTTCATTAAATTTTTATTTGATTATATTTTTGTAGCTGGTTAGGCAAATGAGCTAGCGGGTTTCCTGGTGATCAATCATCACCGCTACTCATAGACATCCAAAGCGCCGGAGGTGTCACAGATGCGGTGTCGACCTTTCGCGAACACATACCTTCGTCACTTCTTGTTGTATACATGGGAACACCGCACATAGTAACTCGTTCCACATATGCACGGTTCGTGGAGGAAAATTGCGACAAAATCTCACGGTGGCGAATGGTCAGCCATCCAGGTGATGGGAATGAAAACTATATATACTATATAATGAGACCGACCGATTGGCTCTGTGGCAGGGCCCTCCGCCCGCGGAGTCAATGGTCGCGGGTTCGATTCCCGCATCGGAATAAATATTTATATGGATTTATAAATGTTTATTCCGAGTCTGGTAACCCCCCCCCCAATCCGCATTTCCTTTCCTGCCCCTTTCTTTTGTTCTCTATCCTTTCCCTTCCTCTCCGCCAATCCACGGTCTGCCGTGCCAATGGATGCGTGGCTAGGGGCGAGCCTAGTCGCAAGCGTGCCGATTGTCCCGGGGTCGGGCTACCCCGGGGACTATGGTGCCTTACCTCAGCACGCAGGGCTCTGCTGGGGCTGACATCCATCCTCCCTTGCAACTCGTGGGATTCACTAAGACGAATTTAATATACCTAATGTGTCGAAAATGACGGCGACGTGGTTCGCCACCCGTCACGTCCTGATTCTCACGAGGGAGAAAAGCGACTAATGACGAGCCGTTTCGCTGCGATGAATGGCAGCGGATGGAGCTCTGTGGTCTCTGCCAACCCCTGCGGTGGATAGGCGTATATATTCACGCCTATCCCCCGCAGGGGTTGGCAGAGACCACAGAGCTCCATCCGCTGCCATTCATCGCAGCGAAACGGCTCGTCATTAGTCGCTATATATATATATATAAGAGCACTCTTTCAAAAATTGTTTGTGAAATGAAAAATAGTACGAACACGAAAGATCTTATAGCTTTTCAAAATTCCCCTCCAACCTCTACGCCCTTATGCATTCGGGTGGACCAGCTTTAAAAACATTTTAAAAACGTCTCTTGCCGATCTCATCTGCGACGTTAAACTTTTGGCCACGAATCATTTTTTTCACTGTGGGAAATGAAAATAAATCGCATGGAGTTAAATCTGGGCTGTATCGTGGATGGGGTAACTTTTGTATGGCTGAAGACGGTAAGTAATTGATGATTCTAGCAATTCTGTGAGCGGGCACGTTATCTTGGTGGGATAATATGCCGTGCATCCTTAAAAATAATTAAAAAAAAAACCTACACATAAGTGGCCAATGATTTTCACCAAGGAGTTTTGTAATGAAATAAGCTTTTAATACAAAATAGTTTCAGGAAAAAAGAGATTATATTTACTTTGTGGCTTTCATTTTTTGAAACAGTCTAGGTATATGAATTCTTCTTTATGTGCCATCTACATTCTGAAGGTCGGCGATCGTCTGTTTTTCTATTCTTTTCTTTGATGGCAATTAATTGTAACTGATAAATAATTATGTCAGTGTCAAGTAAAATAGAATAACATCAAATCTCTTGAAATGTAACTAGTCAGATTATCACATTACGTCTTTATAAAATGGTGGCTATTCTACCAAAACCCCCTATGGACTAATTCAGTCAACTTAAAGGGTTATATACGCCTTAATCGAAATATATTTTATAATACACCACTACAATTAAACAACATAACTGATAATAATATAAGATTATGGAAATGAAACAAAAACAACGTCACTGATATAAGTTATATATACATATATATATATATATATATATATATATATATATATATATATATATATATATATATATATATATATATATATATATATATATATATATATATATATATATATATATCACCTGACTGAACAAAAAGTACTGGCTGAGCCTTTTTTTTATATTAATACATAGATAACAGATTCAATTGACCTTATTTTTCCTACTTTACACAACTCTGATATCCCAACTATGACGAATTACAATAAAAAACCTAATTTGTTAAAAGTGACGGTGACGTAGTACGCCATCCGTCACGTCCTGATTCCCACGAGGGCGAGAAGCGACTAACGGAGAGCCGTTTCGCGATGATGAATGTGAGAGGAAGGACGGATGAGTGTGGAGGAAGGAAGCGGAGATCTGTCTGCCTCCGCTTACCTGCCTACTCTGCCTACCTCCACGGGAAACGGGCGTGACAATATGAATGTATGATATCCCAAACTTCCAGAAAGAATATTGACCTCCCTTACTTGTATTTCAGTCGTTCAGCCGCAGCTGCCGAGAAGGCAGATGTTGTGTCCATGCGCATAGCTCCAGCACCGACCTCCTTGGCTATACGTCTGAAAACATTGAAATCAATCGATTCAAATATTCAAATGTTTTTTAATCGATGTTAAATATCGCGGGGTATGGGAGTGATATCGTAGACCGAGCCGTCGTCCATGTTCCACATCTACCAAGCGTTGACCTTCCTCTTTTTTTATCTGTATACCTTAAATATGCTCGGAGTTTCGGAATTCACAATGAGCAGGCGTATCACCTGGAACGTGGTAGTGGTGCGTGGAAAGAAATTTTGGGAAAAACGCACCGTACTGGAACGTATCGTCCAATAGCATTAGGACGGCACGTATCGGCCAATAGAGTAGCAACGGGAAGGCATGTCGTCTAATAGAAAGCAATCAACGCCGCACATAGACATCCACAGTACCATAGGCATTGCAGAAGCGTTGACGGCCTTTAAGAAATATTTAAGAAATAAAAAATAAGTACTAAAGAAAAGACAGAAATTAAAGACTAAAATTATACAAATAAAAATAATTAAAAATAAAAAAAATATATAACACTATCCGTAATAACAGTATTATGTTACCTATACTGCAGTATGGATTATGAAATGGTCCACACACAGCAAGAAGTCGTGGCAAGACACAGCGCTGATTATCAGTGGGTTTGGTAGTGGATAACTTTACAATTTATATATATTATATTATATAATAAAATCCGATGCGGGTTCATATATACTATATATACTATATAATGAGACCGACCGATTGGCTCTGTGGCGGGGCCCTCCGCCCGCGGAGTCCATGGTCGCGGGTTCGATTCCCGCATCGGAATAAATATTTATATGGATTTATAAATGTTTATTCCGCGTCTGGTGACCCCCCCAATCCGCATTTCCTTTCCTGCCCCTTCCTTTCTTCTCTATCCTTTCCCTTCCTCTCCGCCAATCCAATTGGTCTGCCGTGCCAATGGATGCGTGGTTAGGGGCGAGCCTAGTCGAAAGCGTGCCGATCGTCCCGGGGTCGGGCTCCCCCGGGGACTATGGTGCCTTACCTCAGCATGCAGGGCTCTGCTGGGGCTGACCTCCATCCTCCCTTGCGGCTCGTGGGATTCACTAAGACGAATTTAATATACCTAATTTGTCGAAAAATGACGGCGACGTGGTTCGCCACCCGTCACGTCCTGATTCTCACGAGGGCGAAAAGCGACCAATGACGAGTCGTTTCGCTGCGATGAATGGCAGCGGATGGAGCTCTGTGGTCTCTGTCAACCCCTGCGGGGGATAGGCGTGAAAATATAAAAAAAAATAATAATCATTTATTTCTACACCACAAATTCACATATACCAGTGGTAGAGCCACGCTGCAGACGAATGCTCTGTCAAGAATGGCATAATATTTGTCTGTAGTATGAATGGGCCGGCTCTCCCGGGGAAGTACCACACTTCCGCAGAAAACCAGCGTCTGAGTGGTAGCCCAGCTACCGCGCTTCGTACGGTGAGCGGCTGAGTTCTGGAGGTCCAATACCCCCCCCCTCCCACTCCCACTCCCACTTTCTTTCCCATATTGACACTTTTCTTAAAGGACGGCAACGCTTCCGCACTGTCTATGGCGCTGCGGATGTCAGTGGGCGGCATTGATTGCTTACCATCAGGTGACACGCCTACTCGTTTGCCTTCCTATCCCATAAAACAATATATAGGTAGAATATAAGGAGAAAACAATACACATATAATTATAATATTATATATAAACATACATTAAGAATTCATGCAATATTAACTCCATTAATAGTCATCTTAAAAAATAACCACAGATTAATTGATTTGTATAGATTGATTTATTGACTGCTAATTATAAATATGTATTTGTACATACAACATACATATCAGATTTCGTATTAAGTAATTGTATTGATTAGACAAATTAATCTTGTATATTAGCTTCACAGTCACAACGAGATGATTGACAGATCGATTTTAATGTCTCGTATTGACACGTGATATTGGCAATACGACGTACTTGTTACTTGTGTACATTGATACAATTTAGATTAGTTGTAATGAGTTTTTTTTTAACCGCCCACATATGTCCCACTGCTGAGCAACGGACATTAACCCAACACGCTTGTCCAATGCGGATTGACGGGGTTATCAGACTCGAAATAAATATTTGCAATACATACATATATTTATTCCGTTACGGTGATCGAACCCGCGACCATTGACTGGGCGGAGGGCCCCGCCACTGAGTCAATTGGTCTTCCAGATATAAGAGTTAGAGAGGTAAGAGTTAGCATTAATCAAAAGATAATACACTGATTCAAATGTCAATGAAGGAAACGTACAAGCGATGGAACTGATAGGGTGTGTGGGAGTGGATGGAAATTAATCGAACGTTTCTTTAAGAGAACGATGTGGAGTAAAAGAAGGTGTTGTGACAAAAGTTGAGAAAGGGATGCTTAGATGGTTTGGGCACATAGAGATGATGGATGAAAGACGACTGGCATAAGTAATTTACGTTGTAAATGTGGATGGAAGGGTCGGTAGGGGATGACCGAGGAAAATATACCTTGACCAAATTGCCGAAGTTTTTAAGAAAGGCCAGGTCAAGAGTACCCTTAACCGGCGGGCTCGCATGAGAGTAATGAGTGTGGTGGAAGCAAGGAAAGTACGCCGAGATCGTAGCGGATGGAGATCTGTGGTCTCTGCCTACCCCTACAGAAGACAGGAGTGACAATATGTATGTATGTATGTTCGAAAAAAAAAACTTTATATCTTGACTATGCTCGGAGTTTCGGAATTCAGGATAGAGGAATCGGCCGTTTTGTAATTTTTATTTCATGGGACACAAAGGTAAACGAGCGGGTGCGTCACCTGATGGAAAATAATCAACGCCGCCCATACACGTCTGCAGTAACATAGTCATTGCAGCAGCGCTGCCAGGCTATGAGAAATGTGTAGGTTGGAGAAAGCTGGCTCTGCAGGCGGGCAAGAAATTTCTGGACAAACTGGATCACCATTTATCACCAAACAATTAACACCGCCCATAGACATTTGCAACGCCATAGACATTGCAAATGCTTTCCCAGCCTTTGTGATACGAGCAGGCTTGTTTTCGAAGGTCCAATGTCGTATCAATGCGGAAATACATCTGACGGTAGCCGCTTCCACAGTCATGAGTTTAAATTTAGACAATCTTCGAGAACTTTCTCCCACCTCACTAACATCAAGTGTATCGATTGTGGGTGAAGTTCCAAGAAAATTGTTATAGTTCAAGAAGTCAGTATGAGCTAAATATAAAATAACAATTTAAATTATGCGATCTTGACATGGAATATTACATATTAGCAATCGCAAGAGTATTAGCTAAGAGTCAAGGTGAAGTCGACGAAGTTTCGAAGCGGTTCTGTGTATTTGTTTTTTGATGTTTTGTATCTTCTGTTTCTATCTAGAAGTATATTGCGATGGAAGATTTTTTTTTTGGGAAAGAGGTAAAATAAACGGGAATGCGAGTCGACTGGTGGTAAGTATACACCACCTATGGACGTCTGTTATAATTATTTGAGATGCAAAACATGGGAGAGGGAGAAAATTAAACAGAAGAAGAAGAAGGAAGGGGAAGAGAATGGGACTACAGATTCTACTTATCATACCAAACGCCGATAGAAGGATCCAGCTAGGCTGGGCAGCATTAAGGAAACTTCGTCAGGTCTTCTCGTCGCCAATACCTCAGAGCCTTAAGACAAATGTTTTCGACCAGTGTGTCCTACCCGTACTCTCTTAGGGCGTCGAAACGTGAACGCTGACAGTCCGTCTGCTTCACAGGCTCAGAGTCGCTCAGAGCTATACTCGGAGTTTCTCTGGTAGATATGATTCAGAATGAACAAATCCGCCAGAGAACTAACAGTCAACTAAAGTGGCAATGGGCTGGTCACGTTTGTCGGAGATTCGACGAGAAGTCGAGCGCTGGAGTGGAGACTGCGTCTCGGCTAATGTAGTGTGGGACGCCCCCGGCTAGATGGTGCGATCTGCGCAGGGCGGCTGGCAGAAACTGCATGCCTATATTCAGCAGTGGACTGCCGCAGCCTGTTGACTGATTGTAACGAAACGCAGTAATACAGAAGAATGTTACCGCTTAACGTCTATATTCTGTAAGAGAATGGTATTCCCCAAACCGGTTGTATGATTACTGGCATATGCTAGCAAAAACGTTTTATATTTGTAGAAAAATAATAAAATAACTGTTCTAGAATTATCTTATCTCGATTTCACTAGTGCTTATATTAAAATTATTAATATACATGATGACCCGGTATCTTCGGTTCACCTTCAATTTATGCGATTATAACTTTTGATCGGCGATTATTAATAATCGATTTTCCAGTTTGAATTCATTGATACCAATAATTATAGATAGTACTTTAGCCTTTTCGAAACGAATAGGACAAAAATGAAAACATGTTAAATTAAAAATAATTTATTACAATGCAAACGCAGAAGACTTATTTTATGTTAACTATAAACGAATAAAAATAGTTTTGCGCTCTTTTTCTTAATCTTGATTTATACAAAAGTTATCATATTATAAATAAACTAGATGGCCCGGTGAACTTGGCTTCACCTAAAATTATATCCCCCTGTATTTATATTCTCCTGGTATGCTAGTACTTAGGTATGCAATACTTTTCAAAATCGCACAAAAGAAACGACATTTTTGTAAAACAACACGTCCTTTAGACAATGAACCCGTCACAAACGCCATCCATTTAAAATAAATGGAAGTAATAGAAAGAACAAGAATTTTTTAAGCTGTTCTTTTATGTTTGCTGTACTAGAGCGAAAAAAATAAAAAAATATATATTAAAATCGGGTTTTAGCGAGATTAACAAAATAGCTTAATATATTAAGATGTAAAAAATTGATATGATTGGGAAAAAAGAATATCTGTTGACATTTAATCAATTTTGGAGGGAGACATTTTTTAATATTTAAATTTATTAACATAGTAACCCGGAAATTAGCTTACAAGTCTTAAAAATAATCAGCGCTCTAATACCAGAAGATTCCAATTTATATCCATAGCCGAATTATGAATTTGCTTGTATGCATTTGAATGAGATTTTAATGCAAAACAAAACATATGCATATCATAAATGTTTTTTCCTATTTTTTACGTTCGCATAGCCGGTTCGACAAAAGCAATAATATATTTTAGTAATTTAAATTTTATTATTATAGTCCATACCACCACAATCTACATGTTCTCATACATGTCCATCTCTCTGTTCTCTCTCTGTAGGTCTCATGTCTCTCCGTTGGTCGTAGGTCCTCACGCGACCACTTCTTAATGACTCGCATACCTTAAGGTACTGATACACATGCTTATAAAAAAAAAATGCTCGCATGCATGCTTAAAACTAGTATGCTATACGGTTGTTCCCATATGCTAGCAATTAGTGTGCTAGTTTTTAGTATCCCACTAAAAAAACATGCTCAAAGCAAACAATTCTACACACATGATTTTTAAGCGCAAGCTTCGGTTCACCTACAATTTATGTTACCCCGTATTTATCTTCTCCTGGTATGTTAGTACTTAGGTATGCAATAGTTTTCAAAATCGCACAAAAGAAACAACAGTTTTGTATCGTCCGTTAGAAGATAAACTCGTCAAGAACGCCATCTGTTGAAAGTTATTGAAAGTAAAAGGAAGAAAAATAATTTTTCAAACTGTCCTTTTATGTTTGACCTATATATTTTTATTTGTTAACCTTCCCTGTATTAGTGTGAACAATATAAAAAAAAATATTCAAATCGGTCCAGCCGTTTTTGAGTTTTAGCGATACTAACAAAATAGCTCTCCATTTTAATATATTTAGATGTAAAAATCATCAAAAAATTGATCAAATGTCGACTGATATTTCCGCGCAAGCTTTCGCACAAAGTGGAAGCAAGAAAATACAAATCGGTATGGTTCCTTATAAAAAGTTCATGTCCTTTAATAAAACTTCATAGACATTATGTCGAGCAATATTATTTTTATATTGAGGTGATCGTTTGTTCCACAGATATTAAAGTGAAGTAACTTATGATAATATGTCACGAAAAGTCATGTTTTATTTAAAAATTCTTTTTCTGTTACGCATGTCGCGTTTAATAGAAACAAATCGTCTATAACATGTTTATAATAATGTTCATACATGCTAGAAATACCCACTCTGCAGGTAGCGTGGTCAAAAATCATGCACGCTCGAAATAAGCATGCTCTTTACTAGCAATATCTTGACATACGTGCCACTAATAAGCGATTGCTGATTAGTGGCATGCTTTCGTGTTTGTAATGAGCATGTGTGCTATTGTAGGGGGAGGGGTGTTGGGCCTCCGGAAGTCAAACACTCACCGGACGAAGCGCGGTAGCCAAGCTACCACTCAAACACCGGTTTTGCGAGAATGTGGTACTTCCACTGGCGAGCCGGCCCATTCATGCTAGAGTCAAATAATATGCCATTCTTGACAAAATGTTCGTCTGCAGCGTAGCTTTACCACTGCCAAAACCCCCACGGTAAACAGGCATGATGATATGTATGTATGTATGTATGTATGTATTGACTTCAAAAGTAGAAGATTCGTCGCTGAATGTATGTTCTTCGTCAATATCCAGCGGTAGAAAGTTGCTTATCAGATTTATGAATTGGTTTATATCTTATACTCACTCGGACTCCTCACAAAGCACCCTCATCAGACCTCTGCCACGCCAGTCGGAATGAGTGGATGCGATCCGGACCTCCATCACCGTGTGGCATTCCTGCGGCAACTTGTCCCAAATACGCGCCTCCCGATCCAGGTGTCCCAAGAGTTTGAGTATGCGTCGGAATTTTGGATGTTCACAGTCTTCGGACTTGTCTGTGTAGTCTACCTCCTAGATTATAAAAACGTTCTTCAGTGGTGGCTTAATTTAAAATAACTTGCTGCTACGATCAACGATATCCATAGCAACCGTTGCTATGGAAAACAATCTTTATAATAACCACGTGTTAGACTTTTACCAGCAACTCACATTGATGTCGCTATTATTTCGTTTTCGTAATCTTATATTACTATCAGTTTTATTGTTTAATTGTGGTGGCTTGTTATTTTTTATTTACGCCTTGTTTCTACATTTAAAAAAAATAGATTTATTAAAGCATTGGTGTCTTTTTGGATGTATCGATATTAAATCGATGCCACGATGCGATACATCGAAAAAAATCGATGTTTTTATTCAATGCACATCACTAACATGAGGTGACATGCTTGCCTTGCTTGTTCCTTAAAACATATTACATTGTCCAGTTAACAGCATCGCCTTTAGCCTTTAGAAGCCTTTAGAAACAAGAACGTCATTGTACAAAAAAGACCTATGACATTTATTTAAAGAAAAAAAAATGTAGCCGATATGACTTTCGATTGTACGGTACGTGAGTGTTGCTAGGCGTGACCCGGTCCTTTCAGTCCTTGATTCAAACTAATTAACGCTATAAAACGAATAACACTTATTGCAATGCGGAAATTAATTCACACAGTGAACAATATATTGCAAAAAAGTCATAGAAAAACCATGTGTGAAACGTGTTTAATAACGTTTATAAAAATTATATTATATAAATATATTAGATATAATTAACAAGTAATTACATAATAGGGGCGTATTTTGGTGTTATACGCCATTTGAAACGAGAAAGAAAAACTGAATCGAAAGGTCTCCGAGGTCGTCGTTTCAAATTTTGTTAAAAAACGACCGGGACTATTAGAGGCAGTTTTTTTTCGCATGCAAACGCTGTATAAAACCAAAATGCGCCATTTTGTCATCGATATCTAGATTTTGCTTCGATTTGTAAGAAACGGAGTGTTTTTATGGGATAGGGAGTTAAATGGGAAGGCGTGTAACTTGATGGAAGGCGATCAACGCCGCCCATAGACATTTGCAATTCCCATGGTCATCACAAATGCGGTGCCGGCCTTTTCTTTTTTTTTTTAATTTGTTGCCATTATTTAAAACTATTATGCCAGTGTATTATGCAAGTAAAAGGGAACATTATCAAATCTCTTGCAATTTGAAGGATAGGGAGTTGGGAGGGTGGTGGGCCTCTCGAACTCAGCCACTCAGCGTAAAAAGTGCGATAGCTAAGCTGCCATTCAGACGCCGGTTTCCTGCGGGAGTGTGGTACTACCCCGGGCGAGCCGGCCCATTACAGCCCATTGCTACAGACAAATATCATACCATTCCTGACAAAGTCTTCGTCTTCAGCGTGCGTCTACCACTAGTCGATGATGAGATATGATATTAAGAATCATCACAGTGTTCCGTCTTACCTCTATGCTGATACACAAGCAATATAAACGATTATTATGTTTTTACTTTGGCTTTTTTTGTCATCATAGCAAACTGCGTCATATTTTCTGTTTTAATCGTGTTGTTTTCCTACAAGTAGCGATATTTATATAATTGCACTTCTGTTTTACTTTTTATTTTATATATTTTGTTACGTAACATATATTTCTATTTTATATTATATGGCCATATATAATACTATACATATATACGTCATATATGGACAGTCAAAAGTTTTACTTAGCTAAGATCCGCGACAAGCAAAACAATAACGTGAAAAATAAAAGTGAAAAGAAAAACTTTTCGTTTGTCTTCCGTAGAGTCTACTATACCTGAAGATGCCTCGTGTTGGGGCGAAACACGTGTCGTGTACAAGATGGAAAAGTGATAGTGTGTGTTTGGCGTTGTGTATAGTGGTTGGTGGGTGGAGAGTTGATGGCCGATTTTCGGTAAGTTTTTGGTTTAAGTTCCAAATAAATCCACTAAACCCAACGGAAAAGCACACATTATTAATTTTCTGTTATTGTTTTGCTTGTCGCGGATCTTAGCTAAGTAAAACTTTTGACTGTCCATATAGTGATGGATTTCCGCAAAGTAACGCCTGACTCCATTAATAATATATACGTCATTTATATAAATTCAAATGTCAGTCTCAATTAAAATTTTCTTAAAATACAAAAATTGACATTCGTTTACTTGTTCGTAATCTCTTGTATAACTTAGAAAATGCATCCTTGTCTTTTCTTCTAGAAAGATTCTTTACATTATATAAACGGGATTTCGACAAGAGTATATCCCCGTATATAGCAAATTATTCTCATACATATAAAAATATTGCCATGTTTTTCCTCCAAAAATGATTATTGTATAAATAGGAAGCCATCTTTAAATTACATTACATGAATTTCATCATTTTTAGATTTTTCACACATGGTAACATTTATGTGATCCCCTGATGTGGGGAGATATTTTTTAATTTTAGATTTGAGTCAGGCGTTACTTTGTAAAAATCCATTAATATGTGGACAGTCGGAATTTTTACTTAGATCTAAGAGATATTAGAGATATTTTAGGATAAGGATGGGAATATTTTTTTAACTGTTGTGCGATTTTTTGACTCAGTTTGTTAATTCACTCTTCTTTTCTCTAAATGTTGTGTGTCAATATTACAAGTTTCAATCTTTCATTCATTCATCATTCACTCATTCATTCGTTCCGTTGGTTATTCACTCACTCATCATTCATTCACGCGCTTACTTTTTCATTTTGTCATTTATTCATAATGAGAGGGGAGAAGGAAATAATGAGAGAAGAAGAAAGAAGTTAAGGAAGAAAATTGGAGTTGGAACACCAGAATCGTACACTTACCGAACGAAACGTTAATACGCGTGTTAAGTGCTGCCACTTAACACGGATTTACTGTGGGGGTCTACTTTGTCGCGACTGTCATTTCTTATCTCAAGGAAGTAAAGAAGGCCAGAAACGCTTGACTAACTCGATTGCTTACCATCAGGCGACACTGTTGCTCGCTTGCCCTCCTATCACATAAAAAAAATTTTCATTGATTTTTTTCATTGTTTTTTTTTATGGCAATTACTTATAACTATCATGCCAGTGTCAAGTAAAATACAATAATATCAAATCTCTTGAAATGTCCGATTATCACGTTGCGTCTTGATAAAATGGTGACTATTCTTATATTTATATTTTCAGAATGTGTCAAAAACGGCCCGACTGATGGTTCATCAGGGGGTGCTTGTTCCGACGCTTATATACGGTAGTGAAAGTTGGGTTTGGCAGAAGAAGCATGAAAGCAGACTGAATGCGGTGGAAATGAGAGCATTAAGAAGTATGTGTGGTGTAACCTTGAATGATAGAATAAGAAATGAAGATATAAGAGAGCGATGTGGAGTAAAAGAAGGTGTTGTGACAAAAGTAGAAAAAGGGATGCTTAGGTTTGGACATATAGAGAGGATGGATGAAAGACGACTGGCAAAAGAAATTTACCTTGCGAATGTGGATGGAAGGGCCGGAAGAGGAAGACCACGAAAAACGTACCTTGACCAGATTGCTGAACTTTTTAAGAAAGGCCAGGTCAAGAGTGCCCTCAACCGGCGGGCATGCATGAGGAGAATAATGAGTGTAGAGGAAGCAAGGGAAGTATGCCGAGATCGTAGCAGATGGAGATCTGTGGTCTTTGCCTACCCTTACGGGAGACGGGCGTGACGATATGTATGTATGTATGTATATTTTCAGTATATATATTTTCAGTCAACTTAAAAGTCACAATACACGCATTTATTTCTTATCACTTCACTTATACACCTTAATCTAACTAAATAAGCCGGATAATTAAACAACATAATTGAGAATAACATAAAATTATGAAAATAAAATAAAAATGCAACATCACTGACGTAAGTTGGCGGGAAATGTCTCCTTATTTAGTTTTAATTTTACAGTACGTAGAACAAGGACTATATTGATTTTATATTGTTAAAGCACAAAACATGTAAACCCTTGAGTTTGCTCCATACATACAGGAAGTTTCCCATTGTATTTAAAGCAACACGTGTGCATTTTTCCAAAGTAAGTTCCACAAAGCTAACTCACTGCACGTGTCTCGATTCGAAATAATACACACATAGCGTACAAATTTTATATGACAACCACTTAACTTAGTGGTTAGGGCATCTAACTGCTGAGTGGAGGGTTCTGGTTTCAAATCAATTTAATTATAGCGTCGGCGACCGCATGATTTTCGAAAGGCTCGATTACTTCTCCGTGTACTACATCGGATTTATTTCGGCGAATGGTCGGAGTTGTGAACAACACATCTCGCAGCCGCGCAGTTCCACCATTGGACTAAGTACCACAAAAATAGGTTCCATAACTATCCCCTGGATGGTTGGCTATCCACCATCGTGGGATTTAGCCGCAGTTTTCTGTCGCGAACTGTGTAAATGTCGAATGATTTACCACTTGCGGTGTTCTCAAGTAAATACGAAATAGGAGCGGTTACTAGTGGTAGAGCCACGCTGCAGACGAATACAATTATATTATGTCAATAATGGCATAATATTTGTCTGTAGCATGAATGTCCGGCTCGCCCGGGGAAGTACCACACTCCCGCAGAAAACCGGCGTCTGAGTGGTAGCTTAACTACCGCGCTTCGTACGGTGAGGCCGAATTCCGGAGGCCCAACATCCTACCCCCTCCCTCACCCTTCCTCGCCCACTCCCATTCCGACTCCCATAATGATACTTTCCTTAAAGGTCGACAACGCGGAAACCTTAAAGTGCGGAAGCACTGCCTATGACGCTGCGGATGTCTATGGGCGGCGTTGATTGTTTTCCATCAGGTGATACGCCTGCTCATTTGCTTTCCTATGCCATAAAAAAACTAGGCTATGTGTTCACAAAACCGGCGACGCATCTGAGACGTCGAGGCGTCGTGGATATCTATGGGAGGTGGAGATCATTTACAACCAAGTGAAAGCGTGTTTGTTCGCTTGCTCTGCTGTAAAAAAAATGTCCTAAGCAGTCAGCATCATAATATAATTCGTACCTCTCTCCTGGCCAGGCCGTTTATGACCACCCCCACAAGCTGATCGTTCTCGTCGACTGTTGCAACTGATACACCTTCGCTTAAGGTCGACGCTGCGTATTCTTCCAGCTCTATACACCTCGACTCCGGTTTCTCCAGAAGGTTGATCGCCTGGTTCAGGGGCTCGTCGCGGAAGAAGAACCTGTTTGAATTATTTAAGGTCAGGCATGATGTAAGCTTGACGACCAATTGGTCAATGGTCGTGGGTTCGATCCCCGAAACGGAATAAAATTACACATGTATGGCCTACAGATATTTATTCCGAGTTTGGTAACCCCGCCAATCTGCATTGGAAAAGCGTGGTGGGTTAACGTCCGTTCCTCCAGAAATGGGGAGGCCCGTGTTCAGCAGTGGGACATATATGGTCTGTGAAAAAAATAATGTAGCAAGTCAAGTAGCTACTAGACTCAGACCATTCGACGTAGTACTTTTTTCGAATCCTAAATTGCTATAAAATTTTTTAGACATCTGTGTCATTTGCAGCGTTTTCGCTTTTTTGCCTCTTATTTTCTCTTAGTTCTTCTCATTTTCATTGCATTTCCGAATCAGAAGAAATACTGCGTCGAACAATCTGTGTCTCACAGCTCAATGACCAATACAAAACTTAATATAGCATTGAAACTGATTGTTTTTGAGTGATCAGATACAAAATTTGTAGAGACCTTAAAAATTTTCTGGCTATGGTAGTAAGTTTTCATTTTGCGGTTTACTACGATTTCACATTTTTGCATCGATATGTAAACATCCTAATTTTTTTAAATTTATAATTAAAAGACAACAAAAAATATATCGAAACCTGCTCTACTTTATTTTCAAAAACTTAAATGAAAATGGTCGGGGCATGTAGCGAGACTGACAGACGAGCGATGGACAAAAAAAAGTGAATTCATGGAGAGGTCTAAATGGAAAACGACACAGAGGAAGACCGCTCATGAGATGGCCAAACTGAATGAAAATAGCTCAAAATAAAGATCAATGGACTTCTTAGGAGGAGGCCTTCACTTGCGGGGCGCTTCTTGCAGACTAATTAACTTCTAAATTAAGCACTAAAAATAAATTAATTTAATAAGAAAATTCATAACATATAAATCTTGATACTAAATAGGATTAGTTTACACTAAACTAAATGAGTTATTTTTTGTAATGCACTTGCAAGGAATAAAAGGTACATATAATTTTCGAAGCCCTGGCCCCAGAGTATGTGTGCTATAATACCATTATAAGATTTTTTATAACAACCTGCTAACCTGTTATGTACCGTTCTATTCGATTGTATATAAAACAAAAAGCACTAAATCCTTTTACTATAAAAAATGTGATAATGTATTTTATGTCCTTCCTAGTATCAATAACAATTCGATTGTTCAAGCGTAAACAAGATTTTGTCATGTTTATTTTTTTATGTATTCCGCAATCCAACAGCCAATAATAACATTTATTTTCTTTTATGGCAATTAGTTACAACTGTTATGCCAGTGTCGAGTAAAATGGAATAATGTCAAATCTCTTGAAATGTCTAGTCTGCTTATCACGTTACGTCATGATAAAATGGTGGCTATTCTACCAAAACCTTCTATGGACATTTTCAGTCAACTTAAAAAAGTCACGATACATGCATTTATTTTATATCACTTCACTTACAAGTCTTAATCGAACTATATTACATAATACGCGATCACAATTAAATAATGTAACTGATAATAATATTATATAAGATAATGTATGAAATAAAACACAACGTCACTGATATGGACAGTCAAAAGTTTTACTTAGCTAAGATCCGCGAACCAACTTTTGGTTTAAGTTCCAAATAAATCCACTAAACCCAACGGAAAAACACACATTGTTAATTTTCTGTTATTGTTTTGCTTGTCGCGGATCTTAGCTAAGTAAAACTTTTGACTGTCCATATAGTGATGGATTTCCGCAAAGTAACGCCTGACTCCATTAATAACGTCACTGATGTAAGTTGGCGGGAAAAGTCAAAATAATATTATAGTATTACAATTTAGCCAAAATAGCATTGCACAGATTAAATCGAAACAAAAAAAAGTGAAAACATTGTAAACCGTAAAATGAAAATTTAGCATCAGAGTCAACTTACTGTCAACAGACTTAAAATTTCTGAAAAAAATATATCTTTTCTTTTCCTTGATAACAATTTGTTATAACTATTATACCAGTGTCAAGTAAAATACAGTAATATAAAATCTCTTGAAATGTAACTAGTCCGCTTAGCACGTTACGTCTTGATAAAATGGTGGCTATTCTATCAAAACCTTCTATTGACTTTTTCAGTCAACTTAAAAACGGTGCAAGCATTTATTTTCATATCACTTCTACACACTTATACACTTTAACCGAACTATATTGCATAATACGCCACCACAATTAAACAATATAACTGTTAATAATACAACATTATAGAAATTAAATAAAAACACAAGATTCCTCATATAAGTTTTTTTGGTCGTAGAGCTGTGAGACTCAGACATCAGATGGCGTTTTCGTATATTTGCGTCTATATGTAGATGTGTGTGTTATGTGTCCTATCTGTCCACTATCATAGCATTGTTATATAATACTCGTATGTTTAAGCCGCCAGGTTGAACTAGCGAGTGGTGGAATACACTAACTTTATCCCTAATGATGACGTCTATCAGTTTACTAAGGCTGTTATAAATTAATAATTTTTTAAAAGCTCATATATGTATCTTCCAGGGTACGGGGCTTCGCAATTTCTTAGCTTATGGATATTAACCCACTACGCTTGTCCAAGGAGGATTGGCGGGATATCAAATCCGAACTGTTGTACATACTAACATTAATTATAAAAGAAAACAAAGATTTTTTTACGGAAAATTCTAAAATCAATATATAGAACTCACAATTATTAAGACCGCTCTTTATATATAAATATTATATAATTAACTGCAAGTATATTTTTTTTCTACAATAATTAAAAATAAAAATTACACTACACTATAGTACCCGTGGATGCCCGATCACACGATGGTCGGCACGTTGGCGACTAAGCTCACCCCTAGCCACGTATCCATTGGCACGGCACACCGTGGATTGGTGGAGAGGAAGGGAGACGGATTTGGACAGGATGATAGGGATATGATACTACCGCAACGGAAGACAAGGGGTGATACGGTAGTAGCTCGGAGACCACAGAGATCCATCCGCTACCATTCGTCGCAGCGAAACGGCTCTCCATTGGTCTCTTCTCGCCCTCGTGAGAATCAGTACGTGACGGGTGGCGAACCACGTCGCCGTCATTTTCAACAAATTAGGTATATCAAATTTGTCTTAGTGAATCTCACGAGCCGCAAGGGAGGATGGAGGTCAGCTCCAGCAGAGCCCTGCATGCTGAAGTAAGGCACCATAGTACCCATCGCGTACCCGTGTACAAATACCACCGGACAGGTGGCTAGGCAAAGATATGTATTGTATTTAACTCACCGTCTTAAGAAGTCGATAACGGCGCCTTTGCAGCTTGGAGTGAGTCTACGGAGGGTATAAGCTGGCCTGGCCATCGTCCGCGCTCCCAAGCCGAGCTGCGACAGCTGTGCTGGGAGCTCGTCCGCCAACTGGACAAAAGAACAATTGGTAAAATTAATCACCCGATGACCCATTGGCTCAATGGCGGGGGCCTCTGCTCGCGGAGTCAATAATGATCGCGGGTTCGATCCCCGCATCTTAATAAATATATGTATGGACTACAAATATTTATTCCGAGTCTGGTATCCCCGCCAATCCGCATTAGATAAGTGTGGTGGGTTGACGTCCGTTCCTCCAGAAATGGAGAGGCCCGTGCTCAGCAGTGGGACATATATATGGACTGTTAAAAAAAAATCACCCGTCACAAGATGTTCTTCTTCGTCACGGCATTTTTTTTCGACAAAGATAACGCCACGCTCATACAGCTGCTAGAATCATCTACTATTTATCATCTTCTGAGGATACAAATGTGGGTAACATTACATCTTCGTACAGCCCAGATTTAGCTTGCCATGCGATTTCTTTTCATTTTCCACAGTGAAAAAAGTGCTTCATGGGCGAAAATTTAATACCGCAGACGAGGTCGGTGAAGACTTTCAGAGGTTTATTTTTCGACATCCCACAAGAGATTTTTTTTAAATGTTTGAACGCTGATTCACTCGAATGCATAATTGCTTAGAGGTTTTTTTTATATATTGCGCTTATCCCCCGCAGGGGCTGGCAGAGACCACAGAGATCCATCCGCTACCATTCATCGCAGCGAAACGGCTCTCCATTGGTCGCTTCTCGCCCTCGTGAGAATCAGTACGTGACGGGTGGCGAACCACATCGCCGTCATTTTCAACAAATTAGGTATATTAAATTCGTCTTAGTGTATCCCACGAGCCGCAAGGGAGGATGGAGGTCAGCTCCAGCAGAGCCCCGCATACTAAAGTAAGGCACCATAGTACCCGGGGGAGCCCGATCTTGGGACGGTCGACAAGCAACCACGCATCCATTGACTCGGCAGACCGTGGATTGGCGGAGAAGGGAAAGTATAGAAAAGAAAGGAAAGGGCAGGAACGGAAATGCCAATTGGGGGGGGGGGGGTTACCAGAAAATAAAGATTTTTCATATTCTTACTATTTCTCATTTCACTAACAATTTTCCCAATAGCCCACGTATTATATATACCTCTCCATGGGAGTTTCGTGTACTATATCCTGCTTACTAAGCCCTCTTGATTGGTTTGAGTGAATTATGCACCGTATGCTGTCATCCAATGACGCAAACTGGATAAGAAAATAACAGCGCAGTAGTGTAACTTGATACAAACATAAGACAATTATCATTTGAACTGTTTCATGCCATCATCCGACTAACAACTGGCCACATCATCGCGAAGGGCAGGAATTACGTGCCAGTATATGTGGAGCATACATGTAATTGTTGTAATTGATTCTACTTCGTACTTGAAGCAGGTTATAAGTGGTTTAATCGGAACGTACGTTACGGCATTAAAGGTCTTCATCCACCATACTGAAACGTCACCATCCAGACGAATGTGTAAAAAAATAAAAGTTTATATAAATGTAAAGTCGACCAATTGGCTCAGTGGCAGGACCCCCGATGTACGGCCTATAGATATTTATTCCGAGTCTGGTAACTCCGGCAATCCGCATTGGTGGTGGGGGTTAACGCCCGTTCCTCCAGAAATGTTGAGGCCAGTGCCCAGCGCTGGGACATGTATGGGCTGTGAAAGATCGGCAACGCTTCTGGCACTGGATGTCTATGGGCGACGTTGATTGCATTCCATCAGGTGACTGCTCGTTTGCCTTCCTATCCAATAAAAAGACAACCCCTAGTTATGAGGATATTCATCATCACTTTGCATCTTTTACTCCAACAGTTCCTGGTGCGCTTACTCATAGAGCTATGTCAGTGACTCGTTCTCCGACAGATTTCATAATTTATGTATATTTACGTAATTGGTACATATATATTATGTAAAGTACAAAATAACATGAAAAATAATTGCATGTAATATTTTGCATATGAAAAACTATCTGTCACGATTTCGATGATAATTTTCGTAATGATCACTTCGCAAAAACATCACCAACCGATTATATATGTCAAGTTATACGAACAAAATCTGACTTTAAATAACTAAATTGCATTATTATCTGAAATTAATCGCCAGCAAATAAAATCACGAAATATAACAAGGCAACGCACTGGAAAAAAAAACGAATGACGGATGTGCGTTAAATTGGAACAATCGCTATGGAGTTTTCGATATTTTTGCAAGTATTTGTGTAAGTTACGATTTATTCAATGTTTTTGCAAGTATTTGTGTAAGTTACGATTTTTTTCAATGTTTTTGCAAGTATTTGTGTAAGTTACGATTTTTTCGATGTTATTGCAAGTCTTTGTGTGAGTTACGATATTTTTGCAATTGCAATTATTGAGCCATAGTAATACGTTTAATCTATTGAAGGAGGCCTATACCCGAAGGGTCTTAACCAAAAACCCACCATCATTATATAGGATTTATGAAAGAGTTTTGAAGAAAGAATACGTTAAAAATATATATTTCTACAACAAGCTAGTCTACAAAACATATATTATAAGTTTACTTATATTTTTTAAATTTACCTAAATATTGTTCAAAAAGGTTAAGGAAACAACAGCTTATAATTATTAAATTATGTTTAAGGTAATAATTGATATTACCGATTAAAGCTATTAGAGATTAAACCGGTACATGATGTAGGTATATTATACGAGTATAATTAATTATTGTATAACTTTGTTTTTGATGTACAATATAGAGTAAATCTATATACTACTTTCAAACATGGAATATTCGACCTATAACAATATGAATATGGTCGAACATTCCTCATTAATGGAGTCAGGCGTTACTTTGCGGAAATCCATAACTATATGGACAGTCAAAAGTTTTACTTAGCTAAGATTCGCGACAAGCAAAACAATAACAGGTATAGTAGACTCTACTAAAGACAACTGAAAACTTTTCGGCTGTCTTCCGTAGAGTCTACTATTCCTAAAGATGCCTCGTGTCGTTTACAAGATGGAAAAGTGATAGTGTGTGTTTGGTGTTGTGTATAGTGGTTGGTGGGTGGAGAACTGATGGCCGATTTTCGGTAATATTTTGGTTTAAGTTCCAAATAAATCCACTTAACCCAACGGAAAAACACAAATTATTAATTTTCTGTTATTGTTTTGCTTGTCGCGGATCTTAGCTAAGTGAAACTTTTGACTGTCCATATACGAACATTCCTTGTTCTTCCACCGGACACCCATTACATTATCATCGACATAATTCTTATTTTTATAAGATTTTTTTGTTACCAACCTATATACGAGGAACTGATATTAACCCACCACGCTTGTCCAATGCGGATTAGCGGTGAAGCCAGACTTCGAACAGGGTATAGGCAGAATATTTATCCCGATGCGGGATGGAACCTGCGACTATTTACTCCGTAGGCAGTAGCTCCGCCCCTGAGCCAAGCTATTCCATCAACAGAGGTCACCGTAGTATTGCATGATATCATATAATATTACATGGTATTAAGTTATATCGCGGAACTGATAAGTGATTTTTCTATATTAACACACATGTTAATATTTTTACACACAGCGCAGTGGACACTAAATATTTCCTGAAAGTAAATAGAATAGAAAAAACTTTATTAATGACTCATTTTTTTAATACTTAAAATTAAAACCTTAATAATATTATTATTATTATTATTATTTGTAAGACCGAGAGTTTTGTCTGTGCAATACAAGACGAAGTTATAAAAACTAACAACTACCGGAAATACATCATGAGAGACGGCACGGCTGATATATGCCGAGCGTGCCACCACCCGGGAGAGTCACTGAGGCACGTTATTTCCGGTTGTTCCCAGCTATCAAACGGGGGTATTTGCACAGACATAATCAAGTAGCCAGAATTGTGCATCAGCAGCTTGCCATTAAATACGACCTATGCGAGCAGGAGGTGCCTTATTATAAATACGATCCAAAGTCAGTTCTCGAAAACAGTCGTGCAACATTATACTGGGATCGATCCATTATCACGGACCGGCACATTGTTGCCAATAAGCCTGATATTGTGATAGTGGATCGAAATACACGCGAGGCAATGATAGTTGATATTAGTGTTCCGCATGACGAGAATCTCATTAAAGCGGAAAAAGATAAACAAATAAAATACATAGACCTCGCGCATGAGATTTCTGCCATGTGGCACGTCGATTCGACTGTCATTGTACCCATAGTGGTCTCTGTGAATGGACTTATCGGTAAAAATTTGGACGCCCAGATGATTTAACCCACTTACCTAAACCTAACTTGGACAGATGTCTAAGTTAGGTTTAGGTAAGTGGGTTAAATTCAAAATTCAAAAAGCAGCCATATTGTGCACGGCTAGGATCGTGAGAAGGTTCCTTTCCTTGGATGCATAATCCTTCGTGTGCTTGGTTTATCCCGCCACGAAGGATTAATAACCCTAATGATAATATTATTTTATAGATTTTTTTTATATTAATAATATTGTTATTAAGAGAAAATTATGTAAATAAAAGAGAATTATAATGTCTAAATAAACAATACAAAAAGAAAATAATTTTAATCTAAAAAGTGTCATAAAATGGTTCTTGCTCAGAATATGCCAGGCATTCAGTAGGAGAAACAGCTATATAATTATATACTCCTATACTAATTGTCATCATTAAAATTTTTCAAGGTAAATACTTCAGATGAACGCAAACTGAAATTAAATGACAGATCGCTTCGAAAATGTTTTCGTGTTTATTACGTTTTTTTAAAATTATAATAAATAGTGGTTCTTTGAATCTGATTCAATTGTTATATATGCATTGTGTCTTAGTCTGTGTAGTCCACGGTTGGGCGAGACCCATGCCCAACCGCGGACCATCTTAAACCATCCACTTAGCTAGATTTTCAGCTATTCGTATCTATTGCTATTTTTAGTAAGTCGCTAAACCCTCTATGTTTAGCGGCTTACTAAATTCCCCGAATTGAGAGGTCTTGATTCTGTAATGTGTCAAATAATAATTCAAATAATAAAAAAACATCTACAAAGGATATAAACAAAATTCAATAAGTTTCACAAATAAGAGGAGTGCGTATTTTATGTTTTAAAAAAGTTAAAACCATAGGTTCCCACGTTCACACCACGGGGACGTGGAATCGGGCCTCGTGGATGAACCTCATTACTCGGGCTAATGTTCAAGAGGTGACCGCCCGCTGGCCTTTTTGCCGTACACAACAGCTTTTGGGGCAGAGACTGAAGACGAAAGATAGAAGAAAAGTCGACTTGGTGTTGAACGCCAAAGGGCTTCCAGCACCACACGTTCCCCAATGTTTTGGGCGTACAGGGTGCGTAGCTCGGAAAATGCACAGAGACATGCCGCCAGCAGCAGTGTGAGGCGTGATACCATCTTTTTGAAACCACGTACGTGAAGTGAAGATTAACGATTATTCGACTTATAACTAATTGTGCCATCGAAGACCCTGCAAGTCAACCCACATATGGTTCAGTTTTTTTTTTCATTTCTTTTTTAAATAAGCTACTATAGTAGACAATGGAGCGGACACGTCTCGTGGGTCGCTAGAGAATGTATGAATCAACATTGTTGCATTCGTAACACTGGTACTTAAAGTCATTAAACAGTCGGCCCTTTTGCTTGCCCTCCGTTGGCATTCATGTCCGGTTTTGTCACCTTGAATGGGATTTTATAGACCATTATATTGTGTACCTATCTGATTAGAATAGCCTTTATTAGAATAGATACATATTGTGCACACTAATTTTTTTTTATTCAACCCTATATCATATACAAAACTATCAATAAAAAGCCGACCTAATATATATATATATATATATATATATATATATATATATATATATATATATATATATTTACTAAAACTATTACTGAAAATAACTATATACTCCTTTTATATACATTACTTGCTCAGTAAGTGTGAAATTTAGCATAGTTAAAGTTCATATTGGCTCAGTAGCGAGTGGCGGGATCTCCTGCCCACGGAGTCAATGGTCGCGGGTTCGATCCCCGGCATCGGAATAAATATATGTATTATACCTACAGATATTTATTCCGAATCTGGTAACCCCGCCAATCCGCATTGGACAAGCGTAGCGGGTTATCGTCCGATCCCCAGAATTGGAGTGGCCCGTGCCTAGCAAGTGAAAAAAATAGTTCATATAGACGGGATATTATATTAAATTAGGACAAATCCCGGTACAAATTGAATGGATGGTAACCCTAACTGAAACTTAACTTTAAACAATATAATGTAACATGATACTGTATGCTGTTACGTCAATCTTATTAGAATTATGCGAAAATATCAATCTTCTCAGTTTCTCCCGCAGGTGACTGGTAGAGAATGCCTTCCGGAATTAAGTCCTACTAAAATTCGTACAGAAAGAAAAAATAATAATGATTATTTATTACCCTCTCTGGACATCCTTTAAATTAGGACAAATCCGGGCACAAATTAAATAGATGGTAACCCTAACTTAATTTTAAACAATATAACGTAACATTACATGCTGTATGCTGTTACGTCAATCTTATTAGAATTATGCGAAAATATCAATCTTCTCAGTTTCGCCTGCAGGTTGCCTTGTAGAGAATGTCCAACGACATTTAGTCGACTTGATATACATTTTGTGCAAAAAGTTTAAATGAATAAAATGATAAATTAAATAAAACGTTCATTGTTGACGTTAAAAAACTGTAAAAAAAATAGCAGAGCGAATGATTCCTTGCCTGCCCCGTTCAAGGTGTAAGATATGTGCGTTTCACAGAGTTCAATATGTATGCATAACACACAACGTCACAAGCCGCACGAGTGTAACGAACCACTTTATTTATTTTTAGCTCACAGCCTTCGAATTGTAGTGAGCAGTGCGCGGATTTGGCCTTAAAACGTTATTTTTGAAGCCCGAAGAAGCGAATTTACATAATTTTCGCATAACTCTAATAAGATTGACATAACAGCATACAGTGTAATGTTACGTTGTAATGTTTAAAATTAAGTTTCAGTTAGGGTTACCATCCATTCGGTTTGTCTAACCCGGATTTGTCCTAATTTAAATGGTGTCCAGAGAGGATGATAATCATTATTAATTTATTCTTTCCGTACGAATTCTAGCAGGACTTAATTCCGGAAGGCATTTTCTACTTGTTAACCTTTGGGTTGATGAAAAATATTTTTACGTACTAAGTACAAAAACAATAATAATTAGTTAAAATAAATACATCCATATATACATAATAAAAAACAGAAATACAACGTAAATGTTTTGCAAATAATTCATATTCATAAGGATTTATTTTAATTAACAGACATAAAATAATACATAAAAATAATGATACAGAGAGGGTATTACTCGTTATTAAAAAAACGGTAATATAAAATTAAATGTTTTGGGCTAAAAAATAGATTGCAAATTCATTTACAAATAATTCACGCACATAAGTTTTTAATTCCAGTTAAAACTGTGTTTGTTAGAGTTAAAAATATAAAAATTGGTAACCAATGAGACAATAGCCTGATTGGTTAGGGTTGGCACTTAGTATCTGACAACAAAGGGTATTATTAATGTGATAATTTTTTAAAATATGTATAAGATCATTCTTTTTAAGAAATATTATACAAATATATAAATAAATAGAAATTGCAAAGTGACATCAATTAAAAATAATTTTACGGGATACTAAAAAATTTCATAAATTTTTCAGTTTTACATTTACGAATAAATTTGCTAGCTTCTTATCCCGATTTATTAATTTTAAAGATGGCTACCGTATTTTAAATGTAGTTTAAATGTAGCCTATTTTTTATAATTATGACGGTCTTCTGCATGAAACAGTTGTCTTTGATTATATCTTATCTATGCATATACGAGTTACTATGTTCAAATTTGCAACGAATTATATAAATAATTGAAATTAATAGTTCCGTTCTCAATGTATTAATGCAAATAACACCGGTTTAAAACTTTTTACACATCGGAGGATTCATTTAATTTACAAATTGCGCAGATATTAAGAATTATAATCAAATGTATAAATTAATATTAGATTTATTATTAAAGCTAGGTACCTATATATAATTTTTTTATTTATTTATTAGGCACACAAACAAATTACACTCTCAAAAAGTAATATTATATATAATATAAACTTAATATCGTCTGGACTATAACTCTTTAAATTTGCGGACAGCATGGCTACATTTTAACAATAGGATTACTTATACTTATACAATAATATTAAACAGATAATATAAAATAGAAGGACAAAAATAATCTCGTGATCTATCGACCGCCAAAGATATACCGGAGCGATCGCTTTAATTGGCGTATTTGAATATCGAAAGTTTCTTTATAGTGACAATGCGTACCATGGGATTATTATGGGATATATTATTTAGATACGATCTAATATCTAACATTTTACTATTCGAAACTCTAAGGATAATTATAGATTTATTTTAGTATATCTGTGGTGATTTAATACTATATTATTTATGCTATATAGTGTATGTATATTTCAGATGTGTTAATAAATTTAGTATTTAAAATCACAGTTTATGTTACAATCACCTGTTGATAATTTCCAGTGATGAAAATCGATTTTTTTTAATTTTTAAAAAAAATTCTCGTTTCAATCTGTATTCATTTCAAATCGATATACGGTTAAGTTAAAATTTATTCAGTATCGCTCGTATGAAATTTATTAAATTTTACACGACAATGAGAAGTAGTTTTTTCATATTTTTGAAATACATTTTAGGATGACTCAGGTCATAATGACCACTCTTTAAGTATCGAGCCCCGATTTAATTATTCCTTGAGCATATCCTGCTAAAAATTTACAGGAAATACAAGCGTAATATGTACTTACTACTAGTTGTGTTATGTACACAAACACAAGTAACAACAAAGGTCATTATTGCAAATAAAAGAAGGCTACTCTATTGTTTATATATTCTGCACCTGTTCAAGTGGCAGACCTTCTTTGTTTCTGTTCACCTTAGTATTGTTGGTTTATCCGCATATCAATAGTTTTCTATACGTATCTATATAAGTATCTAAATATAAATCGTAATTTTGTAAGACTATATAGATATATATGTATAAAAAGTACTATTTTGTTTAGATAGATCTATATAGTCTCTATATATTTTATCCCCACCATCTGTATAAATGACGATCCAATACAGTGTATTATTCTTGAAGCTTCATTACGCACCACTACCCTGTGGAAGTAGATATCTCGGCATTGGAAACTACATGAAATCAGCTCAAATATTTCAGAAAGGCCGGCAACGATTTTTCGATGTCTATGGTTTTGTGTATACACATGGTCGCCTTTGATTGCTTTCCATCAGGTGACACGCTTGCTCTTTGCCTTCTTATCCCATAAAATAATTCTTCTTCTATCCATCATTGTCGGCATTTGTAATACAATGGTAATAGTTTATTGCCAAAAAATGAATCTTCCACAAAATTGGGGCTTGTTACCATAATCCCCAGGTTTTGCGATCGAATCGCAAAACATGGGGATTAAGGATTAAAGAATAAGGTAGTGGGGATCGCATATTAGTTTTAACTACTAAATCAAGCGCTGCTAATCCTCTTTATCACGTAGTACACGTACGAAAAGAAATTGATTTCATTTGAACAGACAAAGTCGGGTAAGGTAGTGTGTTTTAAAGAGTCGGAAGTACAACCGTCACGATTGTAATACACGAAGTGGGTCCGCATGTCGCGGAATCGTGAACTTAAATGACATAGACAATGATGCGGGAAGTGTTCACTATGTGTCTAAGTTAATATAGAACAATTGTAAAGCATTATATTATATATTTCCTCTAGTGAATAATTGTTCTGACAATTGTTACGGAAGTCATTCTAGAAAATTGTCAATTATTTTTATTAAATTTTTTAGAGAACACTCGCTAGTGAGGTTTTGATGTTACTAGAATTCTTGTTGACCATTCCATACATACATATGATCCCGCCTGTTTCCCGTAGAGGTAGTCAGAAACCACACGACTCCATCCTCCATCTGCTGTGATCTCGACACATTTTCTTTGCTTCAACCACATTCATCACTCTCTTCATACAAGCTCGCCGGTTAAGAATATTTTTGACCTGGCCTTTCTTAACAAATTCAGGAATTTGGTGAAGGTATATTTTCTTTGGTCTTCCTCTACCGATCCTTCCATCCATATCCACAACATAAATTTCTTTTATCAATAGTATCTTATCCATCCACTCTACGTGCACAAACTATCTGAGAATCCCTTTCTCAAATGTTTCGATATTACTAGAACTCTTGCAAACCATTCAAACTAAGCTAATACCATAGTCCTAGGGTAAATATGAGTTAAATACAATGGTGCGAATTGATCCCATGTTCCATTTAATTATGGCTGCTTAATTATTCGATATTATTTTTTTTCCCGAAATTTCTTACCAGGCACGACTACTCTGTGAAACCAGTTACCTTTAGCGGTTCTTCCGAACTAATACGGCACTGGAACCTTCATAAAACGAGCCTTCACATACCTTAATGGCCGGCAACGCTTCCATAATATGTCGCGGATTTTTATAGGCAGGATAGTACTTATCATTAAGGCATTACAGCCGCGGGTTCTTAGCCTGGTTCAGTGATTTTTTTTCTAGTCGTATCTTAGTTTGGCTTTTTCCCTCCAGGCCCTCACACCGACTGCCTTTAAGTCGTCCTCGACTCCATCTAGCCATCTGAGCTTAGGCCTTCCGTGGCTTCTACGACCATCTGGTTTGCCGTCGAGTAGGCGTTTGGGTACTCAGCAGTATAGTAAAGTGACGACTTAATGGTTCAGTACCGAAGCTACCGATTTGAGAGTCAATAGATTCGATACCCGCATAAATATGTACATACGTGTATGAGTCTACAGGATTTATTTCTGAATCTGGCTATCCCATCAATCCATCTATTCTTATACATAACTTTTATCTTCTCTTAAAGACCGGCAACGCATTTGCAATACAAGGGTGTTGTAGAAGTCTGTGGGTGAAGTTGATTGCTTACCATCAGGTGATACGCCTGCTCGTTTCCTTACTTATCCCATAAAAAATGGGGAGGTCTGTACCCAGCAGTGCGACATATACGATTTCTAGAAAAAAAAATCAAATGCCAGTAATTGTTCTTATATGTCATTTTGTTTTAAGTAAAGAAATAATGGACCGTATGACATTTTAAACGTTACAGAATGACAATTTTAGTGTCATTTCGGTACGCCAACCAAATTATGAACGCTTTTTATTGTTCTTCGACTAAAATTCCGTGAATGGATCAACAACGGATATTTTCTTTACAATTTTGAGTTCGAGTGAAGATGTCGTTGAAACCTGTCCCGCATTTATTAGCGCATGTTTATTACTTTTGTTTCTATTACTGCGATGCTTTTGGCAACCACGGTTGCCAAATTTCCCCGCCTATTTTATTTATGTAGTATATATGTATGTTTATCGATATCTTTCATCTATTTGTCTTTTCTTTTATTTCATGGCAATTAGTTATAACTTTTATGCCAGTGTAGTCAAGTAAAATACAATAATATCCAACCTCTTGAATTGTAACTAGTCAGCTTATCACGTTACGTTTTGATAAAATGGTGGCTGTTCTACTAAAACCTTCTATGAACTTTTTCAGTCAACTTAAAAAGTTACGATACTCGCATTTATTTCATATCACTTCACTTATACACCTTAATCGGTATATGGACAGTCAAAAGTTTTACTCAGCTAAGATCCGCGACAAGCAAAACAACAACAGAAAACTTTTCGGTTGTCTTCCGTAGAGTTCCGTAGAGTCTACGTAGTGGTTGGTGGGTGGAGAATTGATGGCCGATTTTCGGTAAGTTTTTGGGTTTAAGTTCTAAATAAATCCACTTAATCCAGCGGAAAAACACACATTATTAGTTTTCTGTTGTTGTTTTGCTTGTCGCGGATCTTAGCTAAGTAAAACTTTTGACTGTCCATATAGTGATGGATTTCCGCAAAGTAACGCCTGACTCCATTAATAATCACCTTAATCGGACTATATTGTATAATACGCCACCACAATTAAACAATATAACTGATAATAATATAAGATTATGAAAATGAAATATAAACACAACGTCAATGATGTAAAAATGTTGGCGGGAAAAGTATTTTCATGTATTTTTCTAAAAGGCTAGACAAGAACTGTAAACTGTATCATTTTAAAATATATATTTAATAACAATTGAAAGCACGTTACGGACAAACACATTTAAACATACACACACATGCACACACGCACGCACACATACATTTTAATATATAATGTTTAATGTTTTATATTTATTGTCTAAACTGTGTAACTTTGTGGTGTCGAAATAAATGATTATTATTATTGTATAAAATAAAGCAAGCAAACTTTATTGGAATCCTCCCCACCGGGTTTTATATATTATCCGGAAAGAACATAAATAGCTTTGTATCGCGGAAATAGCGATGTATTCATCCGCTGTTACCTTCCCTCAGTCAATGAAATAACCAAGTAAAGTGTCCGGATATAATAGGAAATTGTGTTTTACCACAGACTTAATTACACACGGACTGTAGTAGATACGAGGCAGATAGACGCCTACCCCTACAGAAAATAGGTAGTGATGATGTTGTATTTAAAACTAGTTCTCTATTACGGTCCTATGTCCCCGAGGTGGGGCAAAGGGCGTCCACAGTGCTTCTCCATTGGGATCGCTCAAAAACTAGTTCAGTATCCGAAAATTTTTTTTTTTATTTCGATAATTCAGTTCTCGTCAAGTTAAATTGTTGACGCTCGATATAAAATTAAAAAAAAGGCGTGGCCCTTATGAGTTTATGTATTTTTGAAAACGCCTCCTTCCGATTGATTTCTCGTTGGTGATTTTTAAATTTAATTACACTAGTGTAATTTTGAATGTGTCATTAAAACGATCGTGAGTTTCACTTCCACCTCTGAAATATGATAATATCTTAAATCGCCGTTGTTTTGTGAGGCGGGGCCCTCCGCCCGCGGAGTCAATGGTCGCGGGTTCGATCCCCGCATCGGAATAAATATATGTTTGGATTTATAAGTATTTATTCCGAGTCTGGTAACCCCCCCCCAATCCGCATTTCCTTTCCTGCCCTTTCCTTTCTTCTCTATCCTTTTCCCTTCCTCTCTGCCAATCCACGGTCTACCGTGCCAATGGATGCGTGGCTAGGGGCGAGCTTAATCGCAAGCGTGCCGTCCTGGGATCAGGCTCCCCCGGGCACTATGGTGCATTACCTCAGCATGCGAGGCTGTTGAGGCTGACCTCTATCGACCCTTGCAGCTCGTGGGATTCACTAAGACTAATTTTAAAATACCTAATTTGTTGAAAAAATGACGGCGACGTGGTTCGCCACCCGTCACGTCCTGATTCCCACGAGAGCGAGAAGCGACTGATGGAGAGCCGTTTTGCTGCGATGAACGTGAGAGAAAGAATGGATGAGGGTGGAGGAGGCGGGGAGGGTGTGCTAGGATCATAGCGGATGGAACTCTGTGGTCTCTGACAACCCATGCGGGGGATAGGCGTGAATGTATATATAAAAAAAATTAAATCTTAGCACCATGACACATCCAGGAAGGAAACTGGTTTTCGCTCAAATAATAATGTCACACGCGTAATGTTTTGTTGACAGTCCGTAATAAAGGCCAAGGGGAGAGTGTTTACACTCACAGACTTTTTTGTGTTAAAAAAAGCAAGGTTATGAATACAAGGTTTCTATATGGACAGTCAAAAGTTTTACTTAGCTAAGATCCGCGACAAGCAAAACAATACAAAGACAACCGAAAAGTCATCTTTTCGAATGTCTTCCGTAGAGTCTACTATACCTGAAGATGCCTCGTGTTGGGGCGAAACTCGTGGCATCTTCAACACATTATTAATTTTCACACAACTCATTATTAATTTTCTATATGGACAGTCAAAAGTTTTACTTAGCTAAGATCCGCGACAAACAAAACAATAACAGAAAATTAATAATGTGTGTTTTTCCGTTGGGTCTAGTGGATTATTTGGAACTTTAAACCAAAAACTTACCGAAAATCGGCCATCAACTCTCCACCCACCAACCACTATACACAACGCCAAACACACACTATCACTTTTCCATCTTGTACACTACGTACACATTAATTTTCTGTTATTGTTTTGCTTGTTGCGGATCTTAGCTAAGTAAAACTTTTGACTGTCCACATAGTGATGGATTTCCGCAAAGTAACGCCTGATTCCATTAATAATACAAGGTTTCTACAACTTTAACGAGTTGGATTTTTTACCAATTCTATCTATTCCTAGACGAATGAACATTATTCACCCATAACGATTGTCCAACACGAATTGTTGGGGCAACCAGACTGCATATCGACACAAAAAAGAATTTTTTTATATATTTATATATTCGCGCCTATCCCCCTCAGGGGTTGGCAGAGACCACAGAGCGCCATCCGCTACCATTCATAGCAGTGAAACGGCTCTCCATTAGTCGCTTCTCGCCCTCATGAGAATCAGTACGTGACGGGTGGCGAACCACGTCGCCATCATTTTTCAACAAATTAGGTATATTACATTCGTCTTCACACAAAAGCAAAAACGATATAAATAACCCATAACATAATAAGAGTGATGTAATGAGTGGAGGGAGCGAAGTAGGTATGCCGAGATCGTAGCAGATGGAGATCTGTGATCTCTGCCTACCCTTACGGGAAACAGGCGTGACGATATGTATGTATTGGACGTGAATTCCACTCGCAAAACTTGCAAAAAAGAAAAGTTTGATCCCCACCATGTGGATAAACCGCGATCCAGTACGGTGCGTTTTTCCCGAAACTTCATTTCACCAGCTTACTACAGCTGATACGATATTGGAATCTTCAAACAACAAGCCTCTCAAAGGTGGATAACGTAATGCCTACGATGTTGCAGATGTGGCGTTTATTGCATTTCATCATGCAACATGGCCCACTCGTTTGCCTCCCTATCCCATAAAAAAGAACGTTATACCCACAAATGATATAGTATGAAGACTATATTACTGAACAATGTCATTGTCCTACTTCGCTCACACTGTGACATATAAATTGCTCATAAAATAATTTATTTGTTTTGCATTTTTTCACGCCTATTTATTTTATTGTTCTTTGTTTCATTTTATTGTTCTTCATGGTGACCTAAATAATCCGCTAAATTAATTGCGCATTCAGGGATAATATTTTTTTTTCCATAGGTTACATTGGTTATGATTTTCAAGTGATTGCTCGTAAAATAACTTGTTTCTTTTGCATTTGTTCACGCTTATCTATTTTATTGTTCTTTGTTTTATTTTATTATTCTTCATGGTGATCTAAATGATCCGCTAAATCGATTTTGTATTCAGTGATATTATTTCTATTTTCTTTAGGTTACTTTGGTTAATATTTTCTCTGTCTGTGTGCAAAGGTTTGTTAATTTATATTATAATACATAATGTATTTATAAGCTTTATTTTTAACCCTTAAATGCACAAAATTTAATATTTACTTAAATTATAATATGAAACGATAAATATTTGTTTGTGTCAGCAATCTTCGCGGGCGTACGCACATCAACTCACCAAAGTTTCATCACAATCGGATAAATAGTTAAGGATCGAATATAGGACAAACATACAAAGAAACATTTATTTTCATATTATACGAGTACAGTTCGATCTGAATCACTTCAATTTGAACGGAATCGTTCTTTAATTAATAGCGCTACACAATTCGTGGCGAAAGGCGATCATCGAACTTTAGACCTTGGTATTGAACGCTGGCAAGGTCCGAGCACTGCGTCAGCCTACTTTTAATTGCCGACTGAAAGTACATTGCGATTGTGAATGGACTGTAATATAACGCGATCACGGAAATGGTATATGTACATATTTATTTATATAGTGTTTTGGAAATGTATTTTGTCTTTTTTAATGTAGATACGACATGAATTGACAGGCTTCGATATCATAGCTGTTACTGTCATATCATTATCATCATCATCAAGGCATTACAGCCGCGCGTGGGCCTTAGCCTGGTCCAGTAAATTTTTCTAGTCGGATCTTCGTTTAGTTTTTTCCCTCCAGCCCCTGTTATGCTACTGTCAGGCATATTACTGTCATAGCAAATAGGTATTGACAACTGGAAGTGGGTACATACATAAATATCATCATGCCTGTTTCTCGTAGGGGTAGGCAGAGACATCTGCATCACAAACATATCTCATACACATCTTCATCTACTACGATCTCGGCACACTTTCTTTGCATCCTCCCCATTCATCGCTCTCTTCATACAAGCTCGCCGGTTAAGGGTACTTTTTGCCTTTCTTAAGAAAGGAAGTTCAGCAATTCGGCTAAGGTATTTTCTTCTTTCTCTCCCCCTACCGACCCTTCCATCCACATCCGCAACCTAAATTTCCTCTGGAAGTGGATCTCCCTCAAATAAGGACGATTTTCCAATAATATTACGACGGTGGCTAAAGGCTTTGGTATTCCGAAATTCAAAAGTCATTGTGTTAGACATATCTACGCAAAAAAGTGCAAACGCTGTAAACGACGGACATACCATTTTCACTTTTTTGCGTAGATATGTCTAACATAACTTTATTAGTGGTAGAGCTACGCTGCAGACGAATACTTTGTCAAGAATGGCATATTATTTGTCTGTAGCATGAATGGGCCGGCTCGCCCGGGGAAGTACCACACTCCCGCAGAAAACCGGCGTCTGAGTGGTAGCTTGTCTACCGCGCTTCGTACGGCGAGCGGTCTGAGTTCCGGACGCCCAATACCCTCCCCTTCCCACTCCCCCTCCGATTCCCACTCCCACTCCCCCTCCGATTCCCACTCCCACTCCCCTCCGATTCCCACCCCCACTCCCCTCCGATTCCCACTCCCACTCCCCCTCCAATTACCACTCCCACTCCCCCTCCGATTCCCACTCCCACTCCCCTCCGATTCCCACTCCCCCTCCCACTCCCCCTCCCACTCCCCCTCCGATTCCCACTCCCACTTCCATAATTTCACTTTCCTTTAAGGTCGGCAACGCTTCCTCATTGCCGATGTGTATGGGCGGCGGTGGTTGCTTTGCATCAGGTGACACGCCTGCTCGTTTGCGTTCCTATGACATAAAAAAAAATATCAAAACATTTTTATTGAATCAGAACAAAATTCTGCGGCGAATGGTCTGAGTCTCACAACTTTACGATCGATAGAAAAATTTTGTGCAGCGTAGAAACTGAACATTTTTGAGTGATCAGATGCAATTTTTTCAAAAATCTCAAACGACTTTTTTGGCTTTGATGATGATTTTTGATTTTGCGGTTTACTACGTTTTCGCTTTTTTGTGTCGAATTAGAGACAATCGTTGATCAGACAAGTACTGAAGTGGATAATAGTAAGTGTATCATAAAGTGAAATTTAGGTTCGGGAAGCATTTAAGAGACTACCATACCGACAACCTAGATTTGGCTTTAAGGAGTCGTATCCTTTGAATACAGGATGTCAGGTATAATTATTTTTTGAAACATGAATAATAAGAAAAATACAAAGGATTTTAAGAAAATTCAATTCAAGACTAAATCGCACGGTGGTTGACGGCCAGCCATCAAGGTGATGGGAATTTTTTTTGTGGGATAGAAAGGCAAACGAGCAAGCGTGTCACCTGATGGAAAGCAATCAACGCCGCCCATAGACATCCGCAACGCCATAGGTAATGCAGAAGCGTTGCCGGCTTTTAAGGAAAGTGTCATTATGGGAGGTGGAGGGGGGTAGAGGGAGGGAGGAGGGTGTTGGGCCTCCGGAACTAGGTCGCCCACCGTACGAAACGCGGTAGCTAAGTTACCACTCAAACGCAGGTTTTTTGCGGGAGTGCGGTACTTCCCCGTGCGAGCCGGTCCATTCATGGTACAGACGAATAATATGCCATTCTTGACAAAGTATTCGTCTTCGTCAATGAAAAATGTCATGAAATTCACCTGACGTAATTTACGGATAGCCCATTGGTTGTGCACCATCGTCTTATCAAACAAATAGGTACATTTTACAGTAATATGACCTGAATAGGTCATTTTGTCCACAAGTAACAAGATCACTTATAGCCGGACCGACTTCGCATATAAAAGAACATTAAACAATTTGGTAAATGATACAGGAAAACCTGCTATGCGAGTCGATATTTACTATGTAATTGATTTTGTAGCTGTCTGTCAAACCTTGACACCTACAAAAAAGACAGTCAGTGATAAAATAATCTAATAACAATTCATGTTATTTCTAGAATACAGGTAGTTATTCATTTATAATAATCTAAGTACTATATTGAGAGCTTTTGAAATGCGGATATACCGGTGAATGCTTGAAATTAAATGGACAAATAGAGTTACAAATGGAAGAGTTTTGGAATTAATTAAACAAAATTTAGAGATATTATTTTTTTCATTGAAAACTTCTATTACACGTTACACGATTCTGGGTAGGGAAAAAATCCATGGGTTCGCGTTCATTCACATTCTAATGCTTAAGATATATATTATAAAAATATTAAAATTGTTTATATTAAGTCAGTATGTGTCTAAAACAGCCCGACTAGCGGTTCATCTGGGGGTGCTTATTCTGACTCTAATATACGGTGGTGAAAGTTAGCTATGACAGAAAAATCATCAAAATAGACTGAATGCGGTGGAATTGAGAGCATTAAGAAATATGTGTGGTGTAAATTTGAATGATAGAATAAGAAATGAAGATATAAGAGAGCAATGTGGAGTAAAAGAAGGTGTTGTGACAAAAGTAGAAAAAGGGATGCTTAGATGGTTTGGGCATATAGAGAGGATGGATGAAAGACGACTGGCAAAAGAAATTTATCTTGCGAATGAGGATGGAATGGTAGGTAGAGGAAGACCACGAAAAACGTACCTTGACCAAATTCATGAACTTTTTAAGATATGCGAGGTCAAGAGTACCCTCAACCAGCGGGCTTGAATGAGGAGAATAATGAGTGTGGAGGGAGCAAGGGAAGTATGCCGAGATCGTAGCAGATGGAGAATTGCGGTCCCTGCCTACCCCTACGGGAGATAGGCGTGACGATATGTATGTATGTATTATTTATTAATTAATATTAATTAATTATTTTTTTATTATTTATTAACTATTTATATATCGTTAAGACTAAAAATTTTTATGTACTTATATAATATTACAATTAGTTTAAAATTTCAAAATATTGCCTCTGATTTTTTCGCAGCCCATATATATCCCACTGTTAGCACGTGTCTCCCCATTTCTGGGGTTTTAAAATAACGATTGGGGAGGGGGGATCGCTAAAAAGTTAGTAAAGGCGCGAGTTAAGCTCGCTACGCCACTGTCCTTTCTATCCCACAAAAAAATTAAATGATTTTTTTTATGGGACAAGGAGGAGAACGAATCTGTTTAACGACATAGAACTAAAACATATTAGTTCTATGCCGTTAAACGCGTTGGTGTATGCCAATGCATACATTTGCACGGAATTAGCACGTTTTATATAACGCGCTTGTCTACAGCCCGCTTCCGGAGCGAGATCCATCGAACCGGATGACGTCGCTCTGGCCCTGAACGCTGAAGATTAATTATTGATGTGTGAATTGACATTGCTATAGTGCTCATATACAAACCGTCTTTGTTCCTATTGTTCATATTTATTCATGTTTGAGTCTTAAATGTAAGTTTAAAAGTTGCAGTGGGAACAATTGTTTAAAAAATAAAATAATTAAATTACAATACAACTTCAAGTATAGTTTGCTGTTCCATTATTAATTTATTTATTCTTAATGTACACCACCATATATACGACGACAAAGCGGCGGAGCCATCCGCCCGCGGAGTCAATGGTCGCGAGTTCGATCCCCGCATCGGAATAAATATATGCATGGATTTACAAATATTTATTAACCCCGCCAATCCGCATTGGACAAGCGTGGTGGGTTTAACGTCCGTTTCTCCAGAAATGTATGTATGTATGTATGTATATATATATATATATATATATATATATATATATATATATATATATATATATATATATATATATATATATATATATATATATATATATATATATATAATGGCAGACCAATGTCTACCAGTACACCTAGTTCATGAACTAAGGCAGATACATTGTGATAAAAAAAAATGGAACAGTTCAAATCGACCTCAATTAGTACAACTATGCAATAGTAAACTTGAACTATAAAACCTAAGTAATAATACCGACGCAAGACTTCCATCCGACCCGGAAAGTGAAATTTAATGACCAATTTATATCTAACTCTAGAGATAAAAATAATTCATTGAGACAAGTATTTCCAAGCGATTGTATTATGTTGTATTTGTGTTATTATAAATGTAATAACTTGAATTGACAATCACTTGGCGACGTTTATTAAAGGTAATTTGCATACCGCCAACTGGCATGGCGGCGAGGCTGCCGCCTACGGAGTTAAAGATCGCGGGTTCGATCCCCGCATCGGGAGAAAGATATGATATGTATGGCCTGCAGATATAGACAGAGTCTGGTTACCATGCCAATCCCACATACACAAGAGTGTGGGATCGAGCCTCAGGGATGAACCCCACTGCCCACTCAGCAACTCGAAGGGGCGACCGCCCCCCAGTCCTAGATGCCGTTGTTCCCAGCGGTTTCTGGGCGTCCTTTAATGACTTCGCGTCTTCGAGATTTGGTTGAACCTGTTCGTACGTTGGGACCGTCGCTAGCCCTACCGTCTTGCGAGGGCCAGGCGGCAGCAGGAGGATTTCGCGTGAGACCGGCGACCCTAAGGTGGACGAGGGAACAAAGTTTTGTAGGCGTAAGTGTGGTCCATCCTTTATTCTTCTATCCCTTGTTCACATTTTTACTCTGTGCCAGGCACATGTGTAGTGTTTACTCCCGCCCATACAGATAGTTCCTTACAAGAGTGGTATACAATGGTGGGTGGAATTATAGCGAGTCACGCTATGGAAATGATGATTTTAAAATGATGTACGTTTATTAGGGTTGGTTTGGTTTATTTATATGTAAAACTTAGCTCGCTATATCGCTCTGTCATTGAACGCCCGGACCTCATGCAATTTGTGGTAAGCACGATCCACTACGTGAGCTATGCATTGTTACACGTGTAGGTATTTCGCGAAATGTTCACTGCAATTGTAGTAGTATTCAAGCCTTCGCTATACCTAAGTGTTCTTAACGATCTTTAAGATAGATAATGCACGTTTTATAAAACAGCGCTTAGGTATGATGTAATTAATTTAATATTAATTAAGCTGACTGATGGGCCCAGTGGCGGGGCCCTCCACGGAGTCGACGGTCGCAGTTTCGATCCCCGCATCGGAATAAATATATGAATGGATTTATAAATATTTCTCGGGATCGGGCTCCCCCGGGTACCTTGGTGCTTAACCTCAACATGCAGGGCTCTGGTCGGGCTGACCTTTATCCTCCCTTGTGGCTCGTGGGATTCACTGAGACGAGTTTAATATGCCTAATTTGTTGAAAATGACGGCGACGTGGTTCGCCACCCGTCACGTCCTGATTCTCACGAGGGCGAGAAGCGACCATTGGAGAGCCGTTTCGCTGCGATGAATGGTAGCGGATGGAGCTCTGTGGTCTCTGCCAACTACAGTAGGCGTGAATATATAAAAAAATTAAATCAGAAAACCCATGCTGCGCTCCCAAACGCAGATTAAGGACAAGGATAATTGGGAAGGCGGTGTATGTCGCAAGAAATGTGGGCAAAAGACCTGTAAACGGAACCCCAACACCAAGCGACACCGCGGCAGGCCCCGAAAGAGACGCCAGGAATACCTGAACTCCCACTGCAGGGATTCGAAACAGAAACCACAAAATAGAGACCAATGGAAAGAAGGATGGTAGGCCTTTGCCCTGCAGTCGGACAGTTCAGGCTAAAAATACATAATAATAATTAACATTGAGTGAGGTACGAATAATTGTGAATGTGAGATTGTATATTATAAAATATTTTTTTGTTTATTTTTTTTGCGCAGAATGTCGTTGTTTTACCACTTCATTGCAAGGACTCACGATTTCCACACTATTATACGTTTCTTTGTTTAAAATTTTTACACAAACAATTCAAATTTTTACGCTCTTTCCTAAGAGAACATTCTTAAGCTGAATTTTCATCTAAAACTGTATATAAAACATTAGGGTTGGAAAACATATTCGTAATTTCTTAAATATTCTTAGGTTAAACTTCTATGTATAATAGGGTAGCTATATAAGATATTAGGATTGTAACAAATGTTCGATTCGCTTCGCTTAATTTGAATGTTTAGCTGGCTGGATTGGATATTCTTTACATCTATTGTGCTCTCAAAAAAAACTAAAGGTGTATTATTTCGATTTTCAATCGTTCGGGAGATTTATAAATCAGTTTAATAAATTAAACATTTTTCGAACAATTCACAAAGCCCGTTCACAGTATTTCGCCTGTTCTTTGAACGAGATGAATCGTGATTCGGTCACGTTTAGCGCATTTCGTACGTCTCTGTATTTGGCTCAGCACTGTCATGAAATACATGTAGCTATTCGCATTTGCATCATTCGAAACAAAAATAGGTTTATTCGCAATTCGCTTTCGCATCACTTATAACTACATTCGTTACAGCCGTGTTTAAAATCTTTAAATAGGTTATCTGTTGGCTCTATTTTTTTTTCTTTAAAAATAAAACCTTTGGGAATGGCCTGTATTTTTAACATAAATAATGGACTTTTCCCGCCAACTTACGTCAGTGACATTGTGTTTTTATTTCATTTTCATAATCTTATTAGGTGTACAAATAAGTTTCCGCAGTTTTTTATAAAAAATTAGGAATTTATTGTAAAGGAAAAGTACATTACGTTTTATTCAAAGTATTTTCCATCATTTGCCACTACTTTTCCCCATCTTTCTGGCAACATTCGGATACCCCGTCGAAAAACTCTTCATCTTTTGACGCTATCCACAAATCTACCCAATTTTTGGTGTCTTCATATGATGTGAAGCGCTGCTCAGACAGACCATGTGCCATCGACCGGAACAGGTGATAATCAGAAGGGGCTAAGTCTGGTGAATACGGCGGGTGGGGTAAAACTTCCCAGTTGAGTGTTTCCAAGTATGTTTTTACCGGCGCCGCAACATGTGGACGAGCATTATCGTGTAAAAGAATAATTTTGTCGTGTCTGGAGTAGTAATGGGCGCGTTTTTCCTTAAGTGCCCGACTCAATCTCATCAATTGTGTTCGGTAGAGAGCTCCAGTAATGGTTTCGCTTGGTTTCAGCAATTCATAATACACGACACCAAGCTGATCCCACCAAATACACAGCATGAGTTTTTTTCCATGAATATTCGGCTTAGCTGTCGATGTTGATGGTTCGCCGGGCTTAACCCATGACTTTCTCTTCTTTGGATTATCGTAGTGAATCCATTTTTCGTCACCAGTGACTATACGATGCAAAAAACTCTTTTTTTTATTCCTGGCAAGCAGCATTTCACTCATGCATAATCGGCGTTCAACGTCTCTCGGCTTTAGTTCATATGGAACCCAATTTCCTTGTTTTTGAATCATTCCTAACGATTTTAAACGATGTGAAATTGCTTGTTGAGTCACTTGTAGAGTAAGTGCAAGTTCTTTTTGCGTTTGGGACGAATCTTCCTCCAATAGTACTTCTAATTCCATGTCTTCGTACACTTTCGGCCTTCCACTGCGTTCTTTGTCTTTAACGTCAAACTCACCGTTCTTAAACTTTTTAAACCATTCCTGACAACTTCTCTCACTTAAAGCAGCTTCACCATATGCTTCTAGAAGCAATCGATGCGCCTCAGCTGCAGATTTTTTCACATTAAAGAAGTAAATCAAAAGTTCCCGCAAATGATGCTTATTCGGAATAAAACTTGACATTTTTGCACGAAAAAAATTACGTGATGCTGATACGGAATCACTAGTACTTTAAGGTTATGGTGTTGCCAGATGACTAAACTTGGGATATTACGTTTTACATCTGACAATTTCTCCATAACCTTCTGGTGGGGCCATCTTTTGACAAACCGCGGAAACTTATTTGTACACCTAATATATTATTATCAGTTATATTGTTTAATTGTGGTAGTGTATAATACAATATAGTTCGATTAAAGCGTATAAGTGAAGTGATATGAAATAAATTCGTGTATCATGATTTTTTAAGTTGACTGAAAAAGTCCATAGAAGGTTTTGGTAGAATATCCGCCATTTTATCACGATGTAACGTGATAAGTTGACTAGTTATATTTCATGGTACTGTATTTTACTTGAAACTGGCATAATATTATAGTTTAACTAATTGCCACCAAAGAAAAGGAAATATAAACGATAATTATTCATTGTTTTATACGAAAAGTGAATTAAATAAATTATAGATTTGGCTGAGTTTTGAACCCGGAACCGATAGCTTGGCATAATAACGACCTTGTAATGTCTGCTTGCAATCAAAATGGCCTGCCTGCATACATATGTATTCTGTATTATAGCATTTTGTTCACGACCGAAACGTACTACGTAAATGTTAAGGAGATATGATAAAGTTTATAAAACCTCATTATGGCTAGTTTTATAAAACTAGCCATAATGAGGTTTCTTTACAAATGTTCATCTTCAATAATCACGAGTTCGGACTACCAGGTGATAGTGATTTCATCACCATTGCTGTCGACAAGCAAGCGTGTCGGTTAATGGAGAGCAATTTACGCCGTCCATAAATATCTATTACACCATAGGCATTGCAAATATATTGCCGGCCTTTGAGACAAGAGTGGGCTCCTTTTTTGAAGATTCCAATATTGTACCCGTATGGAAACATCGCTGAACCCGTTTTTTTATGGGATAGGAGGGCAAACGAGCGAGCGTGTCGCCTGATGGAAAGCAATCAACACCGCCCATGTACAACCGCGACACCGCAGGAGTCGCGGAAGCGTTTCCGGCTTTTTAGGTATGTATAAGCTTGTTTTTTGAAGGTTCCAATGTCGTAACGTAATGTTCGGAAAGACTGCCGAGGGTAGCTGATTCCACAAACTGGTGGTGCGTGGAAAGAAGTTACGGGCGAAACGCACCGTAGTCGATCGCCACTCATCCAGATGGTGGGGATGACATTTTTCTTTACGGCGAGTTGTGCGGTTGTGGAATTCGGCAGCGGGAATTATTCCAAGCAATTCCTCGGAGCACTCCCCATGATAGAAGCGGTAAAAAATGATGAGAGATGAGACATCTCTCCGCAGCGCTAGAGAATCAAGCCGATCGGTGAGATCTTGGTCATCAACGATTCGGATCGCACGATTTTGAATGCGATCAAATGGAAGAAGTTGATACTGGGGAGCCCCGGCCCTGAGGTGAGAACAGAGGTGTTTACCCACAAGACACAAATCACACGAGTTAATTACAAGGTAACACATATCTGGATGCCTACATATATTTCAATCAATCAATCACCAGCCTGCGGTAGTCCACTGCTGGACATAGGCCTCCCTCCTCACCTACACACAAGTGGGTCTTTTTTGAGAGCGTACTATTTCCCATATGATGTAGTACACACACAGTACAGTACACAAAATGTAGTAACATAAAGTTGCTCTGTATCAATATCAATGTCAGCCCGCGGCAGTCCACTGCTATACATAGGACTCACTCAAGGCGTGCCTCCTAGCCCGATCTTAAGCTACACAAAAATGGTGCGCTTCATGAGTGGTGTGCCCGTAGTCGCCACACTGGGCGAATGGGTTGGCGCGGAGCCAGACATTTCGCACCGGCAACGCCTTTGAGTCCAGCTAGTAATTCGCAATCGTTATACCGACATACATACGACGACATCCACACCCACAGGGGTGTTGGATCGAGCCTCAGGGATGAACCCCAGGTTTGTTAGTGCGTTTTGTTAGATAAAAGAGTTGCATTCCCAATTTCTCTTGTCTAACGCATCTATTTCAACGTTCCTGAAAGTTAATAGTGCATACAGTAGTACTCTGGTCTTACGGGTGATTGCTTACTATCAGTTGACCAGATTTTTAAAGTAGATTTTTTTTATCCTATTCCATATGAAATTCTTCTATTGGGGTATGAGTCGACAGTCGGCAATGAGCGTAATGTCCGGAAAGAAAGTTCAGCAACGTCGAGAGATGACTTGGAAGTCAAGTGGAACCTTATTCACCACGTCACCGTATTTATCTTTTTATTTCAGTATTCATTGTGGTGAAAAAGACAGACTCTCAGCTCGGCAGTGCCTCTTAAAAACTGCCATAAAATAGTTTTAACAATGATGAAGCTCGAAGTAATTTATTAGTAGCGAATGGTGATAATCATAATGTAAACGGTATCACTTTAAAAACGTCTATTCCGTCAACTGAGCAATTACAATAATACAGGATTTTATTTTCACTTCATATTTAGAAAATCGAAACTACCGGTAATAATTTGCTTACAATGTATTTAAATGCGTAAATATTCATAAACGCGTTTTTCCTGCTTTAAAAGTTTCCTTTTCCACACTTCTATATAACATAATGTAAATTAACTTACCTGAGCGCTTGCACTAGTATCAAGTCGGTGAAATCATGCAATTCAACAAAAGCACGGAGCACAGCTTCATTGAAGTCCGACCGCTCCCCTAGGTAGTCTCCTATCGCTGTTTTACTCAACCCCTCGCCTTTGTGAAGAAATTGTGCCACATCCTCTGGTGTCCTTTGTAACAATCCATTCTCGTAGAGGTATTCAATACCTGAAAAGATCAACATTATTTATTAGTCCCATCGGCAACAGTTCTATTAATTCTAACACTACTCTATTACATATTAACAATACTCTATATTCTGAAATCAAATCTT